>KE370841.1:115485-130096 GCA_000418225.1 Zizania latifolia
GGGAGCAGCTTGCCGTGGACGAGGTCAGGGCGGTCGTCGTGCGGGCAGTGGCCAACGCCCTCCAGCATGTGGAGCGTCACGTTGGGGAGCTCGCCGGGCAGCGCGGAGAAGTACTTCCCCACTGGCCCATCGATCGGGGTGAAGGGGTCCTGGTCACCCCACAGCACCAGCACCGGCGCCCTCACCGCCGGCATCAGCGCGATCGGGCTCGGCCCCGGCGGGCCCGTCACCGTCGACACGAACGCGTCCAGCGCACCCTCGCCGTCCGCCGGCCCCCTTATGATCTGCACACCACATGACATACAAGCCATTTTTCAGTTTCAGAGACACGGGTGAGATACATATATGAACTGCAACATTTCGAAAGGTCGTGATCTTTCGATGGCAAAAACCACTCTTTTCCAATTGGAAATCTATCTATAATTCTCTGTTGCATGGCATTCGGAGAGTAGGTACCATGATGTTCGTTTAGTTACCTCGACGAGTTCGTCATCCACGGCGTCTTTGTTCCCGTAGACAGAGAGTAGGATGTCCTTCAGATTGTTCCTGATTCAGAGCTTACCGGTGTCAATAGATACAATATCAGAGGAGAAAAATGTAGTGAACTTGATGCATGCCTGTCTTTTACACGCTCAAAGAGAGCTGATGCTATCCGCCTTTGCTTCAGCAAGAAGTCAATCAGCCACAGCAATGGCAGGAGCAACTTGATCCTCCAGTCGTCAACAATCGCCTTGTTGTTCATACCGCCTGAACAGTTAAGTAGAACAAGCCCCCGGACAAAATCTCTGCTGGATTCTGGAATTCCATCATTGCACAAACAAGTGTTATTGTTCCTTGCTTCTTTTTTCTTTTGAAAGAAAATTGTTTCTTGCTTCGTGTAATTAATCTTGCTACTGGAGCAAAGAGTGGATTAAAATGATTAAGTATATTCTTTTTTTCCTGATTTCCGTGTCTGATAAGAATCGATACATCACTCCTAGTTAACATCTACTGGGTTACTGGGTTAAAAGGTCTTAAGTGAGTAATTTAAGAAGATTACCATGCGACTAAGGTGTCCATAATTGACAAGTGCAAAAAATCTCTATTTCCAAACGGCTAAAGCCACCCAACTAATGTGTTTTCTTGAGTCAGTCCCAAGTAATGTGGTTTAAAGCAAATGTACTGGATTAGTCACGATCATATTTCTTAAACTAGTTTGAATCGAAGCTCTTAAACATTTTGAACATCTAAGTTCACCTATTGACCAACTGCTCTACTTCAAGTCTTCAACAACAGCATAATATCTAGGCTACACTCGCCATTGTTGAACAGTGCTTTCTTGTGAGAACCATAAAAGATATCAGCAATAAACCGCAGAAGGAAGAGTAATTCTTGCAAGAATCTACCTCGGTTGGGGATGTCTAACCTGCGGCAGCAATGACGCATGCGAGGCTTCCGACCGAGTTGCCAACGAGCACCGTGGGCCTCTTGACAACATCGTCCAAGAAGTCCAGTATCAGCTGCATGACACATACACAACACACGAATTCTTCAGCAAATCTACAAGATCAACTCGACTGCCACACGGACCATGGTGCAACAATCAGTTAGACAGTTAGCCAAGCGAGGAGTCGAGGACTCACCTGAGCCCAAGTCTCCATCGTGTAGGAGAATCCAGGAGGCTTCTCTGACGCACCAAACCCGAGCAAATCGATCGCGTACACAGTGTAGGATTCAGATAACACACCAATATTCCTGGAGAAGAATACAGATTATCATTAGATGAATCCATCAACGAGAGGTTCATCACGAGAAGTTCTCCGTTAGTCTGGTCGTTCATCGGTCGAGCACGTTGCGTGCGCAAGAACACGGACATCACGAGCACCACCGAGGCACCGATCACGCGCCGACCTCGGAAGTTTGCAAGGAAAAGGGTCGAGTTATGCAGACCTCCGACGAGAATGCACGCTCACCTGCGCCAGTGCCCAACGGAGGCGCCGAAGCCGTGGACGAGCAGTACGGGCGGGCCTTCCCCTCTAACCAGGTAGTTCACGCGCATCCCTCTCCATGTCCAGGTGGTGCAGCTCCGGTACAGCTCCTCCAGGGGCAACGCAGCCGGCAGGGTCGCCGAGCTGCCGCTGCCGCCTCCACCTCCGGCGGCGGCGCGCCTGAGAGCACGGGCGCCTCTGGGACCCCCGTGTTGGGGACAAGGTGCTGCAGTGGAGGGGAGGGAGGAGGACCGGCGGCGGTGGTGCAGTACTCGAGCCCTCGCGCTCGCGGCCGGGGAGGAGGAGAGGCGGTGGTGGTGGATGTGGGAGGAGGCGAGCGCGGCGGCGGCGGCCATATCCACCCACCACTGCGGCTCGCGGTGGCGGTCTCGTGTGGCTCGGTCATATCCACCACCATCGATGGCGTACGTGTTGAGATTTGTGCCTCTCTCGTTTGCGCCTTCTTCTGTGGTGCTGGTGGACAGGGATCATATATAGCGTGGTGCAGTTCGTGTGATCTCAGCCGTTAGATCCACAAACGTAGGGCCTATATTACTCCCTCCCTCCGTGTCAAAAAAAATTATTTTTAGTAGTTTTAAACAGATTGGTTGTAGAAAAATAATTTAGGTGTTCGTCAGTTCATTATTAATTATGTTTGATCTAATTTCCACACAAGTAAATTAGATGATATTATTTGGTTTTTATTAATTGCGCATGTATTAATCGAAGTAAGCAAACTAAACATCAATCTTTATAGTTCAAAATGTAAACGCTATAAATCATGTCTTTTAGGATGAAGTGATTATTTTTCAATTTTGACTTTGAGATCTAACATTTGACAAACAATATTTTTTATATAATATAAAAGTTATATGACTAGTTTTATAATTCAAAGTATCATTCTAATATCTTATAGTTAGAGTCATTTGTTTTAATTTTCTTTGAAATCAATAGTCAGAGTGTGTCTGTTCTTGATTAAAATTGATAAATATTCAGGAGCTATTTGAGTTAGATGGAGTTCTAAAATCATTGAGATCATAATGCATGATAGTCTCTTAATCTCTTTCAAGAAAATATACTGCTTCCTGTAAACAAATGTAAGTTAAGTTCGAATACGAATCACTCCACAAATTATATTAAGCTAAATCCTCAAAAATAAACATGAAACATGAAATTTATCACTCTATGACAAAATTACACTGGGTGATGGTGTCGGAGGAGGAAGAGATTGGAAGACATACCCAGCCTGGCCAGCGACGGATCCACCTGGAAAATAAAACGACGGGGGCCGCAATCCTCCTGGAACCACACCACAGCCCTCTTCCTAAATAAATTCTCACCCCTCCCTGCGGGGTCGGCGACCCTGTCCTCCTCGTCGCCTCCAGGCTCCAACCCCTCCCTCTCGTCTTCTTCGGCGCCGCCGCCGCAGCAGCCGCCGCCGCAGCAGCCGACTCCGCTACGCCGGAACCCCAAATGGACGGAGGCTCCGGCGGGCCATACACCTCCCGCACGGCGGAGGAGGTCTTCCGCGACTTCCGCGGCCGCCGCGCCGGCATGATCAAGGCCCTCACCAACGGTATCTCCCTTTGGCATCCCCCTCTCTGTCCGATCCTTCCTCTTGCTCCGGATTTGCCTGCTCGGCCGCCCTGATGTTTCTGACGTGCCTTGCGCTGCTGCTTGGCTGGTGGTTTGTGCAGATGTGGAAAAGTTCTACCAGCTCTGCGACCCCGGTGAGTCCGCTCGATCTCCTCTTGTGTAGGGTTTTGGGCGCTGGAGCTCCAAGTGTTGCTAGGGATGTGGTACCGGCTTGCTTTGCTTGCAGTTTCAGAGCTAAATTTTGGTGTAATATTCGGGGTCTCGAGCTCTGCGTTGGTAGTAGCACTTTAGCTTTCATCAATGCAGCATCTAATTTGGGCGTGATAAGTGTTTTGAAGTACTGATTAGCGGCGAACGTGTATTGTTTTGTTGATGAATGCTCGCCTCAGTGATTACTCTGCGATTTTATTGGTTGTTAGCTATTTGATAAATTAGCATTTGCTGTTGTTAATGGAGTACTTTGCATTTTCTGTTGTGGGGAGATGGGGGAACTTGAGGAGAGTATCAATGTTAGGGTGATGGATTCCCCCACTTACTGATTCCTGATTTTTATTTTTTTTTTGCTGGTTTGTTTGATTCAAAACTGTTCCCCTGTAATGCGGCATAGGTCCATCATCTATTTTTGATTCAGGTGGACGTTCTTACTGAAACTAGCTTAGCCTTTTTTTAGTTTTTTGTGCCATTGCACTATAGAATTCGTGTAGAACTGTAGAAGCATGATGTCACTTCATTTTTGTTGCCTATTAGTGTGTGTAGCCGACATTACCTTTCTTTTTTTTTGTCTTGCCTACCATCTGCTTGCTCCTTGCATAACAAGTAGTGCCTGGAAAAATCTTATGTATATACTATATAGTAATTCTTTTTATTTGAACAGAAAAGGAGAACTTGTGCCTTTATGGATACCCTAATGAAACATGGGAGGTGACCTTGCCGGCTGAGGAAGTTCCTCCAGAGATCCCTGAACCAGCTTTAGGAATCAATTTTGCTAGGGATGGCATGAACGAGAAAGATTGGTTGGCTCTAGTTGCAGTCCACAGTGATTCATGGTTACTGGCTGTTGCATTTTATTTCGCGGCACGATTTGGTTTTGACAAAGAGGCCAGGTAATAATTCTGTGATCATTAAACTTCACATTTTCTTAGACAATATTATGTGGATATATGGCTTCATGTTTTGTATTTGTTGTGTTTATATGTGATTTCAGCTACAATTTAATCAAAGAGATATGTAATCATTGACTGAAATACCTCATTGCTAGCTTCTGATTCTAATATTAAGCTGTGATGGTTCTCTGTTCAGTGATCTTCTGAACCAATGTTTACAAGTCGCCCGATAATTACGATTACTCGATCAGGGGTACTGAGGATATTAGCTCGATTAGGTTTCTGGTCTTCCAACTAGTCGTCGATAAATTGTGATTAGTCATTTGATTAGGGTGTGGACGGCTAGGCTGCCTGCTGTCTTTGGGTGGGCCTGCTCAACTGGGCTTAGAGGCAAGCTATCGGGCTGCCAGTTTGGCCTGGTAGGGTTAGCAACTTACCACCAGGACTCCACCAGAAATTGCGCTGCCGCAATTCTTCTTCTCTCCCGTGCATGATTGTTCTTCTCCCCCACGCGTGATTCTGCATCCGCTGGTTCAAGCCGCTGCCCCTCTTCATGAAGCTGCTCCAGGGAGGCAGGGATTACGAAGATGAGCTCCTCCTCCGATGGTGAGTGTGCCCATTCCTTCCTCCATCTTCTCACCATGCATCCTGCTTGCTTGCAGCATCGCTGCAGCACTGCCCCTCTGCTACTCTGTTGTGTCGCTGCCCCTTCCTGTTGTCTGCTCTAGTAGTCTTGATGCTTGCTTAATTGTATATACTATATAGTATATAAAGGTATATATAGTATGTATATGTCCTGGAATATATAGGATGACTATATGGACGACTAGGACTGACTAGGCTCAACTAGTCGGTCTGGTCGATGACTAGTCGCCTGGTCAGTCCCATGGCAACTAGGGTCAACTTGATGACTTGTAAACATTGTTCGGAACAATGTTTAGATGTTCTCTCTTAGGAAACTATCCCAGGAAAATTTATCTCTTAAGTTGTCTCCTTGGTCAGCTTAGTCATGCATTGATGAAAACAATTAGCTTAACTGGACATTCAACATCATGGTAACTCTAGAAATCATCTTGCTAATGTTCAAGACTAGGAAAGTTACAAACTGCACACCATAAATGACTACAGCACATGCATAGCATGTGCACTTAATGACTACCTTTGTGCAGGCAGCCCTGTGTACAAATTCACAGGGACACTTTAAATCCTAAGAATGACAGCAAACTTTAGATAATTTACGAAAGACTGTATCCAAGGCCTAAATAAGCTTCGAGGCCAGCTTCATGGCATTGTGCACTTGGTGAATGTGGGCTGCTGGACTATTCGAAGAGTTCTTTTTTCTTTGTTCAATAGGGTCAATCTATTATAAGTGTATCCACTATCCAGATAAGGGTTGTGGTTTGTAATGGCTTGGCAGATAATGAAACTAGTCCAGTGCCAGTTTCAGAATGTTCATCTCTAGGCCGAGTTCAAAAATCTTTTGACAAGAGGCAAAAGTGGTGAAATTCAAGGCTGAATGAACTGCAATTCAGCAGTCAAAGTTTTGAGCACCCTGAATGGCATTATGGGTAAATTGTCTAACTGTTATTTGTGGAGTATTTATGTTTGATATGGATGTGTCCCACGGGAAATGGAAATCTGCACCACAGCACCTATATTTTTGCTCTACATGCTTAAAAAAAATCATACATGGTGCGAAATACAAAAAGACTAGTTTTTTGTATTGTTATCTTTTGCATAATGCACATATGAGCAGTTTTTTGTACAAACATTTGTGCATCACACTTTACATATATGAATTTTTTAGATTTTTTTGAATTGCACAAGTGTACAAACCAAAATAGGTTCATGGCTCCTAAGACCATAATGTCCACCTCTGGGGTTTGAGTTTGTATACGGAGGTTACAAGGGCCAGTGCATTCTTACGGGTGTTGTTTTTGTGTGTAATACATCTATTTACTTCAGATATGATGCTACTTTGAGTGTTGAAACTTGAAAGACGAGCAAAAACTTTTTCTGCTAACAAACTGAACATAAGATGTTAAGGCTGAAAACCATCTACACAAATGATGGGCAAGGACAAAGAATGGACTGTGCAGATACTTGTTGAGATTTTGTTAGCTTGTTTGTACTGATCGTGCAATCCATCTGTTGTTTTTTAACAAAATCTATTCAGCTAAGTTTCTATTTTTCAAAACAGTCTTAAATATTATTGTTCTTTAGTAGTTTATTTCTATATTGGGCGACCACGTTAGCTTGATTCTTGAGAGAAGCCAACAAGTTATTACCTGACTGATCTAGCTATCTTATGGTAGGTTTGTGGTCATGATAGTTTTCCTATTGTGGTGTTGTATTATACTTGATGACCTAAAACACTATCATATCTCTTATACCAAACCAGATCACCACATGTCCACATTCAATATTTCAATGAAAACCTTGGGCTCTTGGCATTCAACCATAACCAAGCTAAGCTATATTTGGAGGTTATTACTTCCAGGTTGATATTTCCACCCTAAACCAGCCAGTTTCATGGAGTTGGAGGAGATTGTTATTGGTCTATCTCGGTAGCATTAAGGTGTTTCCTGCATTTCAATAAAATACATTCAGTCAATTGCCCATTATTAGCAAATATGTGATCTTATAAATACACAAGAAAAAGAACAAAACAAAAATGCAGCCCATCCAGTTTTCATGAAGTTGAGGGTAAATGGATTAAATACATAGTTATTGAAGCGTCGCTTAGGCGGTAGAGCGGTCAGGGAGGGTAAGGCGTCCCGACACCTTACCACCCATGTTACCCCCCGCATGGCCGGGCACGCAGAGGGCCGCGCACAGCGTAGATCCGGCGTCGAGAGGCCTGGCGCAGTGCGGAGAGGTCGGGCATGGAGAGGCCTAGCACAGTGCGGAGAGGTCGGGCGTGGAGAGGCCTAGCACAGTGCGGAGAGGTTGGGCGTGGAGAGGCTGGGCACGGCGCGGAAGAGGGGGGAGGGAAGAGGGGAAGAGGCGGCGGTCGGAGGAGTGGAGGCTGAGAGTGAGAGGAGTGGAGTGGGAGAGAAGTTAGGGTTTACCGGTTTAGAGATGAAAAATAACTAATGAGCCTTAAATGGGCTGTTACATTAGATTTATATGAATGAGTTATTGAACTAAACTTTAAATATACTATTAGACATAATTTTAAATGTGATTGTAATTTTAACTATATTTTTTTTAGTTTTATAAGTATCTAAAGTGACAATATTGCAACTTGATATTGTATTGTTATTTTTATCATGCTATATTACTATTACTATTTGGAATTTACTACTTATCTATTGATACTTTTTCCTAAATCCTATATTTTTTGTACAATAGCATTTGGTTTGTGCACATCACTGAAAATTTCCATCAGGCAGTGAGCAGTGAGCATCATTGTGCTATTAATGGGAGGTTGGGATCCTAGAGAAATCCATATATGACCAAAAGGACCCTAGACTACTAGAGTAAACAATAAATAAATGTTTTTTCTGTTGTGATACCTAAATATTGCCTTCATCTCAATTGTGTTTTTTTGTATGACAACTTTTTATGAGCATGAGCAAATCTGTTTTCAGCATTTACAAAACATTTTGAAACATCTGATACATTTTCTCTTACACAGGAGGCGACTCTTCAACATGATAAATAACCTACCTACAATATTTGAAGTTGTGACTGGTGCTGCCAAGAAGCAAACAAAGGAGAAGGCACCCAACAGTACAAGCAAGAGCAACAAGCCAAGCTCAAAAATGGTAGCTTCATCCACTTTTATGCTACCTACAGTGCAATATAGTGCTTACAATTTTCTCTGCTTGTAGCAATCAAGACCGGAGTCCCATTCGAAGGCCCCAAAACCACCTGCACCCCTCAAAGATGATGATGAGAGTGGCGAGGACTATGGAGATGAAGAGGAGGAAGAGCGCGACAACACCCTGTGCGGATCTTGTGGAACAAACGATGGCAAGGATGAGTTTTGGATCTGTTGTGATAGTTGTGAGCGGTGGTACCATGGAAAGTGTGTCAAGATCACGCCTGCTCGAGCTGAGCATATCAAGCATTACAAGTGCCCAGATTGCAGCAACAAGAGGGCGAGGGCATAGAGATGAGCACAAGCAGCACTCGGAACGGAACAAGCGCCAAATCGTTGATGTCTGCAGATATGACCTAGCTTTCTAGCCCGTAGACTTGCTTTTTATTTCAAATTTAAACACTGTTAATTTAATCGTGCCCCAGCAGTTGATGTTGCTCTCTGACTTTAATTGTGCTTAAACCCTTGGTCGTTGTAGTAATACTAGCTTCAATCCCTGGTGCAGCTGCTCTGCAGACATGTCAAAGATGTTCTTGAATTGAAGGACTCTCTGACCATTATTTCTTCACTGTTGGTCTTTCGTTTTCCATGCTGTGGTAGCTGGTAACAAGTTGTCACCGAAACGGGGAACCAACCAGGAGTAGAGCCGAGCCTGTGCAGAGCTCGGCTCGGTGTGGCTTTGGTGGTAGAAAACGGGCTCGGTTCGATTGTGAACTGAGCTAAAAATTCAGGCTTGGCTCAGCTCGAGGTGTGGCTCGAGTTGGCTGCTTACTAATTTTAATATATGTTATGTTTAAAAATATAAATTCAAAAATTATGTATTTATATATACTATATTTAAGAATAAAACATAAACAATCAATAAAAATCATAATATACATTAAATATTAGGTATTGCATTTAAATAAAATATCCTATATATTAAAATTAAAAAATAAATCAGGCTCACGATCTCCCCGATCGTTGAGCTGGCTTGCGAGCGCGAGGCAATTTTTCAGCCCCCACCAGGTGTATTAAACCTTTTTGAAGCGTTTATTTTGGTCACTTGGGAGTGGTACGTGTATTTCAGCATACGGTTGGACCGATGCGTTTTTTTGGATCGGTTATTGTTACAATTTATGCACTATCTATCCTCTCTTGCAATAGTTTTGGAAATCTAAAATACCCTCTACTCTATTAAATAAAGTTCTAAAATGCCCTTAGCAGGCAACGGTGACATTTACTTGTAGTACTTTGTCAACGTTAGAGTGCTAAGATTCTACCACGCATGGATGCTTGATTTTTTTTTTGCTGCTTTCATTGATTCAAAGCTGAGTCGTCGTGGGTGAATGTCGACGGACATGAATGATGTCGCAAGAGTGGGTAATTCTGCAGCAAACGAGTCAACACAGGCTCGTTTGATGTCTACCAGTCCAAGCACAAGGCAAGAAAATAAGCAGCTTGGCAGTTATTGAAGAACTAAACGAGTTGGAATCAAACAGAGCTCTTCATTATGGAAAAAACCGGCGCTTACAGCACAGATTCGCAGTTGGCTAAAACGATGACAAGCAAAAGAGACGAAACAAGAACTCGGCCGGTCAACACTTACACCGACTAATATAGGGCGGATGGCCGTCTCCATTATAGAGTACCATATACAGATAGATATACAAGAGCTTGTTAGTCCAGTATTTTCAGTCAGTTGCTCGTTCCTACCCATCTCTCCTTGAGTCAGCATACCCCTCTTAGATGTTACATCGTCATGACGATGTCCATCGCTCCTGCAGATCACATATAAGGAAAGCTAGTAAGAGAAATAGTACTTGCCGTTGTTTCCATAACGATCTTTTTTCAGTTTCACAAGAGGGAAAACTGACCAAAGTACAATAAGGTTGATTAGTTAGAGCCTTGGAGTACGCTCACATAGGGCCAGAATCCAATGTATGAAAAAAAAAGTTATATCATCCATTCAACTATAGCAAATGAATATTCTTGGATCATTGTGGTATTACTCCACACAATCGAGCTCTCCCGGGGTTAAGCAATGATTCTGACATTATCCATCCCTGTGGAACAGAAGATGAGAACCGTTAATTATGCCATATAATGAGAATCATGTGGTGCATTTCGTCATGGCAGTAATTTGCAAGTAGTTCAGTCACACCAGGGACAAAATGTTATGATACAGGCGATGAGGTTTCACCTGATCTCTCACTTTCTTCTTGAAAACTCCATATGATGAAGTGACAATCTTGCACGATTCTGCAATGTGTGGTATGAAGTCCAAGTTCAGTGAGTTTAGATTTCCATATTGATATGACTGGTTGGAGTTCATCCGCTTCCGTGCATTCAAGTTAGCATGTGATGCCGTAATAAAGTGCAGTAAAACATGTGCCTGTAGACCAAAACACAATGAGATGACTTATTGCAAACAAACTTGACCAGTACAGTAAAATTGTTAAACTTGTTATCAATGCTTACATGGAAAGCGGCTTTGAGAATATCATCCGGCTTTGCTTGGTCCTTTAGCAAAGCATATACCTTGTCCTTAGTTGGATTATACGTAACAATGTACCTCTCGTCCTGTAATTAAAATGTATCACAACTTCACATGCCAATCTTTGATTATGCTAATTAAGGGAAAGAACATCTGGCATAAGGACAGCACTAACAGAGTTATCGAGATAGTACCTCAAACAAAGGCCTTATAGCAACAAAAGAAGCAGGTTCCTGAAATGCCTCTCCAAATCTTGATCCTACAAAATCAAACAATTAGCAAAAGGTTCTAAAATCCACATGTATGAACAAATATAAAAAAAAATATCACAGATGCAAACCTATTGCAACTGGCTGATGCTGCCATGGTGGATTAAATATCGTCTCCTGTGAGTTTCCTTCATTCAATGAGGGTACATGACCTGCATCAATAAATATGGAGAATCCAAAATTTAGACTGAATACGGCAACGTTTCGTGGAGTTCTAAAAACATGATTACAGTTTTTTACAATATGTTGCTCTGGAAATTCCGCATTTTATTATACACTGACAAACAATGTGCAGATTGCATATTGATATATATCTTTGGGTATGTTTGGCATTCATCCACAAATCTATCAATTGTATCCAGGGCATTTATATTTCAAGTCAAGGAGAGCTAGTATACACAACTAAAAATCTTTCACCTTTTGCAAACTACAAAATCTGACAGATTCTACAGACAAAGTTGGCATACCGGTCTTAATGAAGGAATCCACTGCCACAGTGAATCTTGCTGTATTTAGAGTGTTCAGCACAACAGATCTCACCTGAGAAAATATATAATATTAGACCAATTAATAACTTTATCAGAACGATTTAATCATAGGAGAATCAAACTAGAAAATTCAAAAGCAAACCTCATGGTATGAACTAAGGAGATAGCCACAAGACAAGAAGGCAAATGAAGTCACCAATGATGGGTTCCTCTTAGATATTAGAATGCTCAAACCAGTTCCCAACTACACACATAAAAAGGCAACAAAAATAAATATTAGTGAACTAATGAATGCAAATTTCCATATACGAGCAGCACTGAGTGAGACAATTTTTTAGTAGTTAAGACAGCATAATATTAACATAATAATGCCACAAGCAGACATAAGCTCCATGAACAAATAACAAACAAATGAGAAACAGCTAAAGAAACAAAATGGAAAACATGAATTATTACCAGATCAGCAATGTTCCCAACACTTTCTCCTTTGGCAGTGATGTCTCCAATATTTTCTCCTTTGGAATATGCCTTGTAGATTGGCGTACGTGTTGAGGTTGATGTGACAGCAGCAACATTCTAAATGTAACAAATTCATCAAACAAGCAGAATATATTTCAGTACTTCTGCAAGTACAGAAAGGATTTGTTGCAGTAACTTTCATCAAACAAGAGGTATTAATGTCAGAACTCATCACAGTAAGTCACAAAGGCAAACCTTAACAACATTTGCTATACAAGCCATAGGTAGGAAAAGATGAGGGAAAGCTGCAGTAGCCAACTCTATCCCAGCTCCTAACTCCATCAAGAGATCACCAGAAAAGCGGAGCTGAAGTAAAAGTGATTTTGTCAATCAGTTTTTCCATAGAGCAGAAGAGATTTCAAAACAGCTGCAAAACTTTGGTTCCAAATATTGCACCTGCTTTAGGTCATAGTCAAATTTCTTCCCTTGGCGTGCAAAAAGCATTTTTCCAACACGCCCAGCTCCATCCTGTAGTAATGAAACACCAGTAACTATCAGACAATAGTATGATGACCAAAATTTAATGTGTGGACATCAACATCAGATAAAATCATAAAATTAAATCATTACTGCAGGGACACTGATAGCACTACCAGTGTTTTAAAGGCACTATGCACTAGGCAAGTGGCAGGGTGACATCTAGGCAGTGGGCACTGATAATGTCTAGCGCCAAATCACCAACTAGTCAGGATAGATGGCTTGCTAGGCAGGCTGAAGAGTGAGGTGAGAGTGTGACACCCAGCGCCTTGGGCTACCTTTCAGAACAATGAATGCTAGAAGGCTATGCTTACAGAGATCTCGTTGTTATGCTTACCATACTATTAGCGTACATATTTCAAGGTCAGGCTATTTTATTCTCTCGATTGTTCTCGACAAAACCATTCTTACCTTGAGTATCCAGTTAATAGCCACAGCACCAGATGTAGCCCTACTTTGAGCAACTCCAACAGAGTTCAGCAAGGTTCTTGTTGTAAATACACCCATTGCTCCACCAAAGAAATGCTAAAAAGAGAAAGATAAAGCAGGATTTAGCAAAATATATATAAGTACAGTAGGCGATGATGAAAAGTCAATATCACATCCAGAAAATATACCTTCAGTGCTCTCCATGTCATGTATGGGACATATGAAGGAGTGACACTGTCTGGAAAGCCTTCAGGAACAACATATGACCTAATGAAGGACATTATTTCCTGCAGCAGAAAATTCATGCTGTCATTTCTTAGTACATCATTCTTTGTCGATGTCATGGACTCATGGCCATTCCACAAAATCACAGTTGATGCACTAATATTGTTATAGTTCGTCGTGGAAGAACATGACAGCTAGCATCCAAAGAAGGTAACAAAAAGAAACAGGTGCTATTCCGAACCATCCAATGAACAACTAGCTCGTAGCTCCCAAGAGACACAAGCATCACATTTCTAAAATTTGCATCTTAGCGTCAACAGCAAAGAACCTCGACTAGAGAGGAATAAATGAAACATGGAGTAGCACAAAACTATAATACTTGTAGTTCCACGATACTCTACTATTGTTAAATGGAGACAAGCTAACACAAAATCAAGTTACAATTGCATATTTCACCCGAAACAAACCAGCCGATTCATAGTAAGCATTATAATAGTGGAAGGGCAAAAATTCAAGGTGAATCAGCTGCTGAGCCTCGAAAAATACATAAAAATAATCCGACTAGTTTAATTATTTGCATCCAGGATCCAGCCAACTTTCGTTTTAGCTGGCCGTGACCAAGAAACCACCGGTTTTGCTTGGTGGGCTGGGAATGCCAGACTTATCAATTTGTTGAAAAAAAAACAAGCAGAAGTAAACTGGCGCATCTAAATATGTCGTTTTGTTGAAAAAATCTACACCATAGCCTACCATTCTGGATCCAATTTAGCATTCATAATTGGCAGAACTACGAATTTCACCTCAAAAATATACATAAGTACATTAACAGGCGCCAAATCCATTACCATGTTTTCCCGCATCTCATCAAACCTAACTACAAATCCGGAGATATCAGAGCCCAGTAAACCTCAAATCTGCCACGGAGAAAACGAACCTATAGCCCAAATACCGAACGCCGAAAAAAATTCGCCCCCTTTCACTCCAAATCCGATCTCGCAACAGTCACAACCATGGAATCGAATCCCAAGACCAAACACCACAAATCCCCCATCCCCCGAACCTAGGCTCACCTCGACGGGTGGGAGCGGCGACTGGAGCGGCACGGCCTTGACGGTGGCACCTATCGGCGTGGCGGTCCCACTCCTCCTCCCGCTGACCCTCCCCGCCTTCCCCAGGGCGGCACCACCCTCGACCACGTAGCTCCACTTCCTCCCGTCCACCTCCTCGACGCACAGG
>KE370841.1:147550-160922 GCA_000418225.1 Zizania latifolia
GCAACGCCAGGCGAGGGACCCACAGCACGCACGCGCGCGCCAGCAGGAGTCAGACTCGGCCGAAGGGGGTAGGAACGCATTAAATGCGACCGGACTGAAAGCGGACAGGAGACAATCCGAGCGCGTCAGAAGATCACCCGTCGGGCGGCGTCAGCACAGAGGGCAGGTAGGGAGTTGGCGGCACGCCGCGTCCCATCTGGACGTGCCATGTCCTATCGGCGTGCTGCCTCGTAGACGTTTAGCTGTTGTACAATAGGTTGCACCCAACAAGCGTATAAATAGCAGGACGTTCGCCTTAGAACGGACGCTTTTTGGAGACGGCTTAGACGACTCTTAGAAGAAGAGAGGCTCCTTCAAGCAAGGACGGCTTCTCCAAGTTGTAACACACACTCTTCACTATTCTCTGAGCCCTAGCTCGTGTAATCCGACACTGTAAACTCCATTCCCGACTAGTAAACACCCCATCAAAACCCAGTGGACGTAGGCCTATTACCCTATCAGGGGGGCCGAACCACTCTAAACCCTCGAGTCAACTCCGGCCAGTTCTATTCATACGAGCTGTGCAACCATCGGGTCTTGAGTGTATCGCTTCCCTGCCATCACAAATCACCCCCTCGGACCACCCCCGAGGAGGATTGTCCGACCACCCATCGACAAAGACTTATGACTTAAAAGATAATGGGTTATTTATCAATAACTTAAGTTGCTACAACTTAAATTAGACATGCCACAACCAGTTAGTCTATTTTTTTTGACTATCATATTTTAGGTTATCAAAGAAAGTTTAACAGCTACCAAATGCTTTGTCATTGCTTTTTACGTCAAACTTATAGTGAGGAAATCGTTCACCTTAGTCTTTTGCTAAACTTATAGCAGAAATCCAAATACTAGTCTTAATAAAATTGCCACGTCTTTGTCTATCAACCAAAACAACTATATTTTACCACAAAGTTAGACATATCACAATATCGACAAACACCTTACCTTAGACGTGGCAACTTGGGTTACTTATCCAAACAACCCGAAATTGCAAACTTGAGTTTGGATATAGTTTAGATATGAACCCACTAAATGATATATATATTCAAACAGCAGTATTAATGCACTTCTTCGGTTAACTTTGTTTCGGTTAACTATTTTCAATGGTCTACTCATTGTACTGTACGCTCCGAGGAGAAGTGAAGATGAAACAAAAGCAAAATGGAGTAATTGACGATCATAGCCAACCACGAAACCTCTTTCTTGACGTAGTTGCGCGTGGGCACCGATCTAACCTTTTTCCTTTCTCTATTTCGGTTTAATAGTTCAGAAAATCCATGGCAAGCTAGACACTTTTTCTAAAGCGAGATGGTGAAACTGCGTTGCGACAACACAACCACTACTTTCTTTAAAAAAAAGGTCGTCGAACTAACGTTCTACACTTACATTAAGTAAGTCACCGTAGAAAACATAAAAAATATGTACAATATTTTAATTTTAGATTTTAGATTTTATTACGAGATAAAACCTACCAACAAACAATGATGTATATAGAAGAAATAGGGAACATTCCACCTACTTAAAAAAATCATGATATTAAAATTGTATATTTTCCTCATGTGTAGGTTGATAAAGAAGCATCGCGTAGAGAAAGTAGTCGACATTAAGATTCACGTTCAAATAAATTTTAGAATTAATATAATAGACAGAGCAGAGCCGTATCCAATTTCTAGAAACATCACCTCATGTTGACCGATGGAAAAATGGCCAATCGATAAACAAAATTGAATGGCCGAATTTCCAGGCACCACACGATTTTTATACGAGTCATTGTCGAAGCAATTCGGCGAAAACGATTTTTCGCGTTTTCCCGGCCGCGATTATTCGGAGACGATTTAAAAGCCGGAGGCGTTGTTAGTTGAACCGCCCATATTCCCCCAGCATGGTCGGCAAGGAGAGGCGCTGACGTGGCAGTGGATGGGATGGGGCCCACCTGGCTGACCAATGCTGTGCCAGTGTGCTTCTCCCTGCTACCAAGCTTCGGATATCTCAGGATAAAGTGGGTGAGTCAACAATCGAAATAAAAAAAGGTTTGCATAAAATTTGGAGAAAGTTTTTTTCTTTCTTGTGAATGTAACTGAAGTGTGCTCCTGCTGAAGATAAAATTGACTAGATGCAATGCTTGGTCCATTACTTTGCATGGCATTTGGAAATACAGTTTTTTTCTTGTGTACATGGTTGAGGTGCATTGTAGCTAACACTACGAATAGGTTAGAGCTGTCATGTTTTTTTTTGTTAATGTTGGTGCAAGACAGCACCAGACATGTAATATCAACAGCTTTACTTTCTCGACAAATAATGCATTAGTTCTGCTTTTTATGACCAGTGGTTTGAATGAACTGTCGGTAAATTAATAAAAAAATGGACCATAATTATTTTAGCTACTAACAATTTTATGAAAAGATATGTTAACAATTATAACATCAAATTATTTTTATTAAACCAACTATTAAATATTTTTAATAGTGTATTTATTTGATATTGTCAATGTTAATATATTTTTACTTAAATTTGGTCAAAATTAAAAAAATTGACTTAAAAAGTCAAACTACTTGTATTATGAAATGTATTATGAAATGAAGAAGATGGTATCACCGTGTGTTTACTCCTTCAGTAATGTAAAGCACTGACTGGACCCAGTGTTCTCTGTGGCGCAGTTGTGTTGGACTCTCCTTAGAGATGTTTGATTCTACTACACTACTACCTCTAAAAAGTTATAATATTTTTGATTTTTTAAACATAGTTTTAAGTATTATATATCAAGGTTTTTCTTCTTTTCTGACAGTTTTGTTTTTAAACCATTGTAAATACAAATATAAAATCTTTACTTAAGATACTCTTTTTTATTTTAAGCGGAAACATGCTGACCATGGATACGTGGCCTCACGGACAACCCAAGCTGCTCATAGTCCGAATGCTCGAAAAGAATAGAAAAAGGAAAAGAAGAAGATGGCACAACAGTAGAAACGAGAATAAATTCTGCACTGGATCTCTCACTGGGTCTAGCTAGCCCAGATCCGGCCCAATATCTCGACATTCGTTCTGCAACACTTGGGCCTTCGGCCCATTCCTCCCCGGAGCAATAATAACTGGGCCCATCCGGCCCACTTGCGGTCGCGGATTCGCCGGTAGAAATACTCTGGATCAGGCCCGGGCCGAGCTGAGTGGGCATGCTTATCCTTTGAAGCAGATTTTTTGTTTTTTGTTTTTTTGTTTTTTAAACGAATTTATAGAATTTAACCCTATGGAGTAGATTGGTACAGTGGATTTAACACAGTATAAAAACTAAAGGTTGCATGTACTCCCTTCGTCCCAAAATGTAAAAAATTTTAGGATTGGATGCATATATTAACTATTAAGGAGCTGTAAAAAAACTATAACATTCTTCTCGAGATGAGAAAGTGTAGACCTCTATCTAATTAGATAGAGTAATACGTAATAAAGTCCTAAAGTAGTATGTATACTTTAGAAGTAAGACTAATATTTTACTAGTATTATATAGTATATCGCTACATTTAAGATAAACTTTGAACAAGGCATTATATTTGAGGATTATATTTGGGGACTAAGGGAGTAAATCACATTGTGCACCTTTTATCGACAACCGTCAATACCTTTAGAACTATATAATCAATGCATGAAACTAGATATATGGCACTACCGAGGGTTACGAAAATCAAATTCTTTTGCGCATTTTAGTGCAAGTGTGCGGCTAGTTCTTCCCCATCAAACACATTGACATGACTGAAATCAGTGACAAATGGAGAAAAGACAAGAATACAAAAGAATAACAAGTTCAAGTAATAATATTATTGAGAACTGTATCGATCACAGTTGTCCACTAGAACAGCAACCTTTTGACTCCTCACAACCACTACCTGATTGTTGCCCAACACTTGAATCCCCATGTCTATAACCACCCATCAACCGAGTTAATTATTCCAAAACAATAATGTTAATATTTAGGAGTCAGGTACACAAAAGAATAAACAATAATATGAACAAACGGCAAGCCCACGAGCAGACACATCCCGTTCACATGGATCCTTCATTTCAACAGCATATCTGCGGTCAAGCGCACAGAATCACGACAAGCCTAAAGCCAGCCGTGCTGATCCTTCGTTTGCATCAGCAAATCATTTCCAGCAGCAGCAGCAGTAGAACCGGTTTGCAATATGTTCAGCTCATCATCAGCTGATGCATTGAATTTTCAGAAATCACGATCACCGTCCCGTCTTGGCGCGCTTCATCCCCGTTGAGTTGAAGGGGGATACACTGGGACTAAGGTGGGGGCTTGGGCTCTCCTCCCTTAGAGTGCCATTCAATATTGCCAATTCTCTCAGCTGCTGCTTCTTGTAGTAGTCCATGGATTCATCTTGCTAATAAAAGTAGTAAGCAAGATAGATAATACTAATTTAATAGCAAAAACTAAAGAATACAAGAAACTGGGAACTGGAAATTAATAGGGAGTAAGGGTACATACAACTGGTTTCAGAAGATCCTCCAGGATGGCCACGGCTTGGTTTAGTCGGGCGTCAACGATATCACCTGGAAACTCAGCTTCCACAAGTACATGCAGTGGATCATTTAAATGCTCATAGCCTGGCTTATCCCTAAGCTTGTCTTCCTATTTATGAATAAAATTTATTTTCAGAATCCCTTCATTGGCATTCATTATCAAGAAATGAAAACAAATTGTCAAACACAAGGGGTAATGCTTATGTCAAATAAAGATTCTTCAAACTAAGAGATGACTAAGAATTCTCTTATGTACTCATGGTCTCTTACACCAAAGAATTCCAAACTTACACATTTGACTGGGCACAAGGTTTGATGCAAGACTGTGAGTCAAACACAAGCCCACACTTGACAAAATGTTTGGATCACAGTTAAGTTTGGAAGCTTGTTAAAAGTAATCCTGGTTTATGTGCTAATGATAACAAAATGGATTTTTTTTCAAAGATACAAGAATATTTCATTGAAAAAATTTCACCTAGAGGAATAATTCCACTGTCCAGGGCACATCAGTCTATAGATGAAGTGATTAAGTGAATCTAACAAACAACATGCTTACATGCCTGTGTTTTATCCACTGTTATATACACCTCTGCAGTAAAAAAACCATGCTAATAAAAGTTACAGGGTGAGATACAACTAATGCATCAAGCACAGGAAAGACAGATCCATCCTGCAAAAATTGGATTTTGGGCTCCATTTCCAAGCTAATCGACATGGAACAATCTTGACAAACCCCAGTTTGTAGCTTAATAAACTAGAAAATCACACACTATTGATCTGTACTAATTCTGCTCATTGTCTCTTCAGCTATCAACATTGCACTGTAAAAGCCATATTTGAATAATTTGATGTCCTTTTGTAGAATATAGGTAGTTCATATTAATCAGAACCAACCCTACATTATATACCATGATACTACTCTTCAAATCAGTTGGCCGATTTACTCACCAGACAGGCATACTATATTTATATTTCTACGCACATAATAAGTATATTAAAAAAAGTGGTTCTAAAAGGGTCCAAACCTTTGCGTAAGTAGTACACAACTATAGCATGTCAGTTCTAATCTGTGTTAAATTACCTTAACAGAATCTTTCACTGAACCCCGTCCACGAATATAGACTCTACATTGGGTGGTAGCTTCAACTCTTTTCAGGGAGTTTCCTCGTGGCCCCAACAAACGACCAACAAAGTTGTACTAACCATAACAAAAGATTATAAATGATTTGGACTTGGCATAGTGCATTAAAAAGAAAACTTAAAATAGTTCATCCAAATAACTATAATTTAAAGCAGGCTGTACATACATTGGGATACTTATCCATGGGAACATCAATCCTGACAACTTTCTTAACAATAGGGCTTCCAGCAACTCCAGGAGAACCATTCCAGCACATGGATGGTGATTGTAGTACCCCCATCTGCTGAATTCAAACACATCTAAAAATAAGAAAATCAACATAGCATGAACAATTTACAATTTTAGTGCTTGACTTTTGGATACAGTGGCAATTGCACATCATTATATGATAATAACAAACTAAACAGACCCCAAGCTGTTTTCATCATGTATTACAGTTTTCATAGGTAGGTGAAAAATTCAAAACGATCATCAGCATTGGTTATCAGAATGAGGTTTTTTCAAGTGCTACTATTTAAATCTAATATGTTCATTGGCAGAACCAGCTGTTTCTAATATTAAGATATGATACTGATCATTGCCAAATAAGCAGTAAAGTTGCCCATTTCCTAAAACGGCAAATAATATGAAAGGAGCCTTTTACTAACTAGTATCCATTTTTCCTGTTTCTCCTATGTAGTAGTTTAATACATGAGAGGATGACAGCAAATCAAAGTAGTGTTGTTGAGATCATTCCTATCAGTATTACCCATTGTAACTAGCTTCTCTGTGGGGTTTCCTATTGATGAACTAGACATTTATCAAGAACTGGCATTGCTAAGTTGACTGGTTACTCTTTCTAAAACAGTAAAATCCTTAGATGAGCAACAAACACAAGTTGGCTGCACAGTAGAAACATGCTCGATTGAAAATGTAATATCCAAAAGCAAATATTTTGAAAGCAACAAAGATATATATCAGCATGCTAAGTTGATAACGTTTTTTCCTGATAATAATGTCTTGGTGTGAATGATATGCACAACAGATGACAAGCCAGATTGGATATGCAGAACCAATGAACAGAAGATTGCATGGATATGCACTACCTCGGTTTGCATTCCTGACCATCCCTCCAGATCCATTGGATGACCATTCATAGGGTGGCCAGCTAACCTTAATGGGCTACCATGATCAATTCTCTCAGGTTCGACAAAGTTTGGGTTAGGTGGCAAAGAAGATGCTCGCAAAATTTCTGCATTGAAGAAAACAACAATACAAGATTTGATAGTTATGTTTATGCCATGTTAAATCAGGGAGAAAACAACCAGGTCAGAATTTTTTAAATATGCCTAAGACCTGAAACAACAGCAAGGAGCTATCTCTTAACTCAAATTATATGGCATCTTGTATTAAGATGCAGCAGTGAAAAATGAAGCATGCCAACTGGATGGTATGACAATAATTTTACAGGGTTTAGTTTCCATCTCAATGGGTTATCTTCTGTGTTTTAAACATGCTATCACTTCCACGCATTTCTATGTTTGCATAAATGCTACTCCGTATTGTTTAGATTGGATGTAATGAACAGCAACAACATTTCTTACTGACAGGGAAGGATTATATTAAGATGACCAGAATGGCAACCTAGCAGGAATAGCTAAAAATAGCAAATGGCTGAATTCACTACTTTAATAGGCAATTCACATTCAAGCTATTAAGAAGGAGTACAATGTAAATAGCATTATAGCAATATACAAAAAATTCCAAAAAAGGATAAACCTTGGTTTAAAAGCCTGTTACAAAATGGAAGAACTTGCATGAACGGGGCTAACTTCTGCCTCTCGGCAAGTAACTCAGCAAGGTATCTGCAAAGCAAGCAAACTCATCAATCAGCTGAATTACATGCATTGCAGGTGTGGATTTACTTAAGCATTAAAAAGAGAAAACACTCCAAGCATTTAAAACAAAGGATAAGCCAGCAAAACAGGACTACAAAATGATATGTGCAACAAGCTGAACATTAGTGAGAATTCACGATCGAGTTCAAAACAATGAGAACTATGCGCAGGACCTTCACAGCTATCAGAGTCCAATCAAGCATATAGCCTGTTTAATCCTAATGGCCGTCAACAGTCAACAACACAGACACAAATCTGTCATTGGTAGGTAACCCCCCAAATCCCCAACTCGGCAGATCACTATACGCTATAGCAACGGGGCAGCATTGATCAATGCCAAAATCACATCAAGATGGTCAAAATTAAGCGCAAATCTCGCACAACTGGAATCAAATCTCATACTACTCGAAATGATTCGAGACAGTAAGATCAGCGAGGAGATTAAAAAACAAAACTTTGCAGAAATATCACAAGGAAAACAAAAATCAACAGCAGCAGGCCGGTTGGAGCATGCGTACCTCTCCCTCTCAGAGGCAAAAGACCTGATGGGGTTGTGGTGGTGAGGAGAAGAATGGGCACCGGATGGCGAGAACCGGAAGAAAGGGGGTGGTGGGATCCTCTCATCCATGGCTCCCAGCAGCAGCAAGATTTCAAAGGCAAACACAACAAGATTGCAATCTTTCAGCAAACCAGCGTCAGGAAAGAAAGAACTCAGGGAGCCAAGAACTCGAGAAATCAACAAGAGCAAACACCTAGGAAGCTATGAGAGCAGATGTATGGCGTGAGGCCTATATGGAATCCAAGGAAATCTAAAAGGACAGAAAGGTGCCAAGAACCAAGAAAAAATAAGTATTGGGATGGGTGGGATTATATATGTGCTGTATAGAATAAAGGGAAGGTAATAGCTGGGTTTGTATCAATCAATGATCAGAGCACAGGCTGTGTAAGGGTTGGCATCAGCTCTTTTGTGCCTGCCTGCCTGCTACTGGCTACTGCTGCCGCCGCCGCTGCTGTTCTTGCTTGCTCTTCCTCCTCTGCACAGCAGCAGCACACCCTGTGGGAGAGAACCGGAGAAGGGGGTGGGTGGGAGGCGAGAGAGAGAGAGACAGACAAGGAGGAAGAGACAAACCCAGAAGAGAGCTTCGGATGCTCTCTCACTGCTGTATGTATCTCGCCAGTACAGATGATTGTAGTCCTGCTGGCTTGCTGTGTGCCTACTGCCTACCTGGCTGGCTGACAGTTTCTTCTTTTTAGTTTTACACTTTTACTCCTTATTTATTTTTAATTTTGGTCGGGAAGATTAAGATAGCTATTAAAATCTGAAATTAGATTGTTATTTTAGATTATAAAACTACTGCTAATATTAATTTAGTATCAAAAAGCTAAAATATCCCATAAAGCGTATGGGGTTTCATCTATTTGTATTAAAGAGTGCATTATTTAGCTGAAAATTTGTTGACATATTAGCCTTGACCATCATTGTCAAGACCAAGTGAAAACTAAACGGTGAACTGCGTCAATATATATAGTTAGCAAAAAAAAATGTGTAAAAGGCGACAAATGACGCTACCTCCGAATTAAAATTCAAAATATATGCTCCCAGAAACAAATTATGTTTCATTCAAACGATAACAAATATGTACTTACTTGCAATTGTTTTACGTTTATATTATATTTTGTTTACTCTGTTTTAGGGCATGTAAGCTTCTTCCGTTAAGTGATGGGTACTTTTCAGTACTGCTGGCAACCAATAATTATCGAATAATTATCGATTACAGGTTTCCAAATTCTCCATGTAATACATGTACACGTGGTAGGAGTGTATTACCTCCGTTCTCAAATAAATATGTTTTAGACATCAACATAGTCTCCAATACATGTCTCTATATCGGTTTTTATATCTATATATTTATAAAAATTATCAAAAAATATGTTCAAATCAAACCAAACGTGAAACAAATTTAGCAGATGCAGCAACCATTCCAGCCAAAGACGACTGGAAAACATCAGCAGCCAGTGGCATGATAAAGAGTGGTATAAAATATTGATGTAGCACTGAACAGAAAAGAAAATGTTGCATCAGGAGCATGAGGCGGAGAACAAACTGAAACCTCTTGCATGTCTTCGGGACAAAACGAGCAATGTTGGCAAACAGAAAACAACTCTTATTAATTCAAACCTCCCTTGTTATATATTTCACTGATGCAATACATCCAAGAGAGCATGTCACCAGATGAACAATCATTGGTTAAATTTTTGCAGTAGTGATGTTTATATTCAGAATTCCTTAAAAAAAATGTTCTCATTCATTGTTGATGCCAAGACGCTCACCATATAAAGCTAAAATACAGTAGATCTTTCCCAGGTGGCATGTCGGGTTTAAATACAACAGATTCTTTACAATAACATGAAAATTCTGCGAGGACCAGCCAGGAAAACCTGTGAATAACAGTTACAATAACATGAAAATTCTGCGAGGACCAGCCAGGAAAACCTGTGAATAACAGAAAATTTCCTTATTAAAACTTGAGTTTATGAAAAAAATGCTCGTATACTGTAATTTTTTTGGCAATTTAAGATTATTGAAGGCATGATGCATTTAACAGATGACACGGGCTAGTAAGGAAGTCAGGCATGTTCAGGTGCTTATATGCCGCCATCTATTTTTGTGCACTTGCATATATTCATAAAAATGATAATTGCTGAGGATTAAAAAGGTTCAGTTATAACAAGAGAAAATGTATCTAGCGAAAAACACAATACCATGAAACTAATAAGCTTACAAGGCCACAAGTAGTGTCAGAATTTTCAGTATTCAGCCAAAAGCTTGTAGTCTTATGCTTTGTTAAGTTACTAAGACATCAAACTTTGCAAAGTTAAACTATGAACAGACTTTGCAAAGAAGAACAGGGAAGCTTATGTGAAAACATTATGCAATGAAATGGCACAAGACAGTCACGTTAGTGTCATTTTAATTTTTGCTATTTCCAAAGAACGAGGTTCAATTTTAGGACAAAATTGTTAAACATCACACTTTACATTGAATATATGGACAAATCAAACACAGAATCAAGGTACCGTACCATAGGAGATACTAAAATGTACATAGCCTTGCATCACTTCTACGTGCTTATTACCTTGTCAGACAAGATACTCTTGCTGTACAGTGAAGACTATCAATCTCTAAGACCAAGCTCAACCTCAATGTCATCATCCTCTTCAAATAGCTTTAAGAGACGTGCATGTTGTTCCTCTCTTTTCTTCTTCTGCCAGTACTTGAAAAGGAAAAATGACAATAGAATAGCTGCCCCAACTCCTAGGAGGACAAATAAAACTGTTTGGCCAGTATGACCTTTCGACTGGGCTCCAGCTTTCTTATCATCCTTGGATGTTTGAGTATCACCAGCTATCCCTGCAGACATTGTATGCATGTTTCAGTATCTAAAAATCAAAACTCTTAGGTGGAACACATGGAAAACTGAAGTTCGCATCGATTTTCGTTTGCTGAGCTTACATAAGTTGTGCCTTCAAAATTTTAAATAGGAACTGGTATCAAAAGCAAAACATTCATCAGTAGTTCAAGGTCACTGCGTAAATTTCTCATCTTAACAAATTTCTCATCATCAAAATTCAAAAGCACCTCAAACTATGGTTTCCAGTTTTTTTCCTTCAGTTTCAAGCTTACATAAAGACATAAAGTTATGGTTGGATGCAACATCATATAAGAATGACAGGTAATCGGCTACATCTTTTCTTCGCACATGTTAGACATTTGCAAGAGTATTAAAAATCAGCTAAGCTCATGAGTTGAGGATTCCGACTTGCAACTCTTTGTGATAAATGGGACGCGTCGAGTACTCGAGTTGGATCCAAATTCCAAAAGTCACCAACTATTTGGAACTAAATACGGCGCAGATCCAAAATACCTGCTAGGGATTCTGAAAACGTGACCTGATGTTTAAACTATCAAGCTAATTTGACTCGCGAGAGCCACAATGCCGGGACAAGGGTAAAATTGAACCCCCAATCCGCGACCAGATTTCCACGTAATCTCCTCTCCCGAACCCAACCTAGCGGTCCCAAACCACCGAGCAGGGCCATGAGAGCGCACGCACCTGTCGGGAACTGGGCGCAGATCGCCGCGGTGGCAAGGAGGAAGGCGGCCGGGGCGCTGTGTCTGCCGCACCCTGCGTGCGGTCGCCTCATCCCCGCTCCCTTCCCTCGCGCCTCGGGGCCCCTCGGATCGGTTATGCGAGGCCGATGCACCCCTTCCCCTCCCCCCGATGCCGAGCTTTCCCCTTCGTGCTTGGCGGTGGTGCGGCTGGTGGTGGAAGCTTCCGCGGCGTTGGAGCTCGGCGCAGTACGTACGTGCGTGCGCTCGCCCGGAGTCGCTGCGACGCTGCCCCCCGCCTCGAAGGCTCTGCTCCGTTACGGGAGAAGTGGGTTGGCCCGGTCGGCGGTCGGGTGGGTGGTCTCGTTCTCGGCGGCTATGTGTGGCTAGCAGTGAGCAGTGGCAGTAGAGGACTCTGGGCCGGACGGGCCTGGCCACAAAGCCCAAACTTTCAAAATGGGCCTTGGTTAAACTAGTTGGTTCATGGGATGAACAGTGTATGGGATGGAGCACTAATAAGCACAATGTTTATAAAGAAAATTTATGACTTGCTTTTTTCTAATGGGTCCGGATGAGTTTAATTTTCTATGAATATTTAAATGATTTATTCTAAACTATTTACATAATGTGTGATTCAGTTATATTGTTGTATTAATTATAATTGAATATATAAAAATTGATATTTTAATTATATATATGATAATCAGGTACTACTAAATTTATATTTATCTAATCAAATATATCTTTCCAACAATGAAAAATTAGCTCGCGTTAGAGCATCTCCAAGAGATTCTCTAAATTTTATTTCCTAAATCTCAGATAGGGACAATCCTAAACTCTATCTCTCCTAAAAAATTAATCAATCCATAACAATTTCCATATAATCTCGATCCTGATTTTTAAATTTTATAAATACGGTCTATAATCTATAATAATTTTATGTAAATGTATGGTACGTTCAAATATGTATGTCGTCCAATCTATAACAATACGCGGGGGAGAAAAAACTGCTTGCGCAAGAGAAAAACATGAACGAAAATAGACACTGACTAAACTAATCCTATATTTGAAAGAGATGAGAGGAAAGAAACTCATTTAGGATAACTGTTAGAGATTCATTTTTTACTAAAATTCCTAAATTTAAATTTAGATAATCTTTCAAGATGCTAACTCATGAATCGCCCATCTTATCCAACGTTTGCCTCAAACCGAAACAAACGGATCCTCATGGATCGGCCCGTTTCGGCCCATCTCCAGTCGCCACGCGAGCAGGGTCTCCGTCGTCGTCTTCCCGGTCCCGGCGATCTCGCTGGCTCGCTGCGCGCTGCAGTGCTGCACGTCTTACGAGGGACGTGCTTTCCACCACGCATTTACTCCCCACGCCAGCGAATTTACTGCCTCCCCATCCAAACCACCAACCACCGCTCCAGTGGAGAGGACCCTTTCCCACCTCTTCTTCTTCCTCTCCCACTGCTCAGCTCAGCACAGCGGCCACACTCCCACTGCTCAGCTCAGCTCAGCTCAGCTCTGCCCTGCTCTGAAGCTAGCTAGGACATCCCACGCCCTCTCTGATCCAATGGCCGGCGCAGCGGCGCGCCTCCCCGTTCTACTGCTGCTGCTCCTGGGCGCCAGCTGCGGCGGCGTGACGGCGCAGGTGTTCCCGCCGTGGAACGGCACGTTCCCGAT
>KE370841.1:172445-195075 GCA_000418225.1 Zizania latifolia
GAGCCACAGACGCTCCCGCGTCCCGGGCACCCTGATCTCCGACACCCACTTCCCCCACCTCCGCTGCCGCACACCCCTGTACCGGCATGCCGGCCGCCGCTCGCCCCCGCTCGCCGCCACCCGGCCCATATCGCGTCACCCCCGGCGATCGAGCCCTAGCTTTATCGTCGGCCTTGACTCCGATCGGCCGCGTAACTCCGGTAGACAGGTATTCGATCGCGCGCCCGCCCTCTGAGTTCGTCCGCCGTCCGCGCATTGATTTATAGGTGCTCGAGGTCAGCGTTGACCTTATTCATCTAGGACATTAAAAAAACCTAGTAAACGACAACGCAAGCGAGCATGAAGCATGCGAGCGCACTCGTTTTTTTGCTTGCACTCGTTTTTTTGCTGGCGTTGAAATCCTCTCGTTGGCTTTGCATGCCCGCGGGAAGTGGAAAGTGAGCAGTGATGTCGCCATCATTTCACCGTGTTCGAGGGGTGAGTGGTGGTCGTGGACTCAAGTGCAACAATCCACTACTCCGTGGACCGTGTTCCCTTTTGGTCAATTGCACACGTAAAAAGAATGCGCTTAGATGGTTTGATGTGCATTAAAAAACGAAAATATCGTACTCTAGTGCATACTAGAAAATAAAAAAAATTAGACGGTATTTTAATCCTTAACGAAAAATATTTTATCACTTAGTAAAAAATATTTCAGACATATGTAATATTCGGTGATACTATTTACAACACAAAAAACCACTACATGCAACACCCTGTTTCAGTCATTGAAACTCAATATTTTCATATGTGGGAGAAAAATATTTTAAATTTAATTGTGTTTCACTTTATTTCTTATTAAAATATTTTTGACCAAGTGATAAAATATTTTTCGCTAGGTGCTGAAAGCCATTTTTTTTCCGTTTTGTAGTCTCATCCTTAAAAAACACGCCTCTGTAAAGTTTTGTCACCGGTCAAACTAAAGGGGTGTAAGAGCATGTCCAACAGTACTCTTATCTAGCTCTCTAAAATAAAATTTAGGTATTTTAAAAAAAATCACACTGCAACAATATTCCTAAATAATTCTCTATTCCAAGTAATCCTCTAAACCACATCTTATTTCTCTCAAATATAAGAACTCCTTTTCTAAATCTCTTTAAAATATAGAAATTATGATTATAGAGATACTATTGTAGACTGATTGATTTTTAGGGATCAATAAAGTTTAGGATGATTTTTATATGAGATTTTAAAAAAAAATAATAGTAACTCTCTTAGATGCTCTGTGATCTCGTGTATAATATCTCTAAAAACTTCCTAAGTGAATTATAAAAAAATACTTTTAAAAATATCTATCAACTTTTAGCATTGAACTAACCGGTCTTATCCAATCATTGCTTTCAAATAGACCATTGAATTCAAAGTCAGTAGTAATAATACTTCGAGTCAGTTCAACTGTTCAAGCCGTCGTTGAACTGTTGATTTTGACGCCCCGGGGGTACGTGTAGTGAGCACAAATAGGCCATCTTGTCAATGAAGAAAGTCGAGGGTGACAAAGATTGTCAACGACAGCTCTCGGCGTACGTGGTCGTGCTTCGTGCAGCACGAGCGTATCCGTAGACCGTAGGCGTCTTACTGTGTGATACGGGCCAATTTCACAAGTACGAGTACGTACGTACAAACCGGTCCTGTCAGCGTTCGCATGGGCCATTTCCGAGTAGACGGCCCATCAGGGCTTGTGTTAGATCCAGTCCAACTGAAGAAAGGAAGAGGCTCAAGATGCAAAGCACGTTAGTATAAGTGTATAACATGGTGGAGATTTGCTGTTCTGCATTTCTGTCACCCCGTAAATTTGGTTTCGATTATTTGTGTGTGTATATATATATTATTTACTCATATGGTTTTATATATTAGTGTTACATAGTGATTATATAATAAGGATTAGCGATAGATCGTAAAAAATCTAACATGTAGTGTCTACGTCTTCATCTGATAATGCATTTGGCTGACATTGACTTGTGACCTTACCTTGTAGGGTAATAACTTTCAATGAAAACATTAAGTTCATCAGATATACACCGACGTCATTAATATTAAATTAGAAAATATTACTTAAGTTAATCGGTAAGAAATTACTATCACGTGGTAACACACGTTACTTCGTGGATGCACCTTTAGAGTTTGCTGGGTGTAAATCATGAAATAAAGTGTTGGTGCGTGCAAATTATGAAATAAATACGATTATTGAGAATTTATAAAATCTCACACTGCTACAGAATGCGTCATTAGTACCGGTTGTAAACCCCATTTTATCTTGGTTTTCGATTCAGTACTATTCATCTGGGACTAAAGGAGTAGCACATTAGTATCGGTTATTCAACCGGCACTAATACACCTATCTAGTCTCAAGTGGGAAAGCCAACCGGGATTAATTCTTCATGCATTAGTACCGACTGAGACACACAGCCGGTACTAAAATCCATAACTTTAGTGCCCGCTTGACTTCTCAGCCAGTACTAAATACACGGTTTTTAAATTGTTTTCTACTGTGATCTTAGTTAACTAATAATCATTAACATTATCTTAATTTTAATTATTTATGTTAAATTCTAGTCTGTTGATAGATAACTAGTACAGTCTAATTTAATATTTTTGTCCAATGTAGACATGTAAAGTTTAATTTAATTTTCGCCGTTTTTTCGTTTAATTTGCATCGTACGTAATTTTTTGTTTCATTTCACACGGCAAAAGAAGAAAACATAGTATAAAAGCTATCACTTTATATATATAATAGTGGGTTTATTTACATATATATATATGTGTGTGTGTGTGTGTGTGTTTGTAGATAGATGTATATATCTATATACTATATTATATGCACACTAAACACACTATATACTACTCGTGTCGTCGCTGCTGCCCCATGCCGAGCCACCACTGCGGACGTCGCTGCCGCCGTCGCTGTCGTCATCGTCGCCACAACAGTCATTGTCGCCACAGTCGTCATCGCCAAAGCCATCGCCGCTGACGCTGTCGTCGATGTCCTGCCACGGTGCGCTGTCGACGGCGACGTCCAGCATTGCGTCGGTGCCAGCAGCACCGGCATCCGAACGGTTAGAGTCTTGCTCCGCGGCCGCCAAGTTCCTAGCCCAGACGGCGTTGTCTTCGGCCTAGAGGACCCTAGCATCCTCCAAATCCTCCTGAGCCTGCATGACCCGCGCAATGTACGAGTCATTCGTGGTCGTCGAGAAGTCCTCCTCGGACGTCCACGACCATAAAGATGATGTGGAACGAGACGATATGACTAAACACAAAAACAAAACGTAAGACAAATAAAATGTAGGGATAAAGACGAACAACAAAACAAGACGAGAGTGGATCGGACTTACCGAAAAGTGGAAGAACAACGAAAGGCAAGTCGACAAAGAAGAAGATGGTGTGAAAGTAGTACATAAAACAACGGAGTACATGGACCTCCTTATATAGTCATGTCTTTAGTACTGGTTGCGAAGACAAACCGATACTAAAATACAATGGGCTTAGGTCCTGAAGAGACGTAGACACAAAACTTTCACCTTTTAGTATCAGTTCATATTATAAACCGGTACTAAATTTGGATGCAAAGTTAACGAGGAGACGCGTGTCATATTTTGGCCAACTGCTCCATTACAGATGGGCGCGAAACCACATTACAGCCGCCGACGCCGTTCTTGCAGATGTGCGGCATCATTGCTGTTCTGGGTTCAGGATCCCATTACGCGCCTACTGCCCGACACACCCTGATAACCGAGTGTTCACGAAGATGCCAGCAGTGCTCGTTGGTGATGAACCTCCTGTGCCGCCGCACGTCACCGACGATGGAGGCCGCCTTGTCCGTCGCCTCGTCTTCCACCAAACTTATGAGCCGCAACGCGAGCTCAGTTGCGGTATTCTCGCGGCTGTACTCAAGGAGGGCGAGCATATAGGCAGCTATCTTGTGTCTGGTCTCGGCGGATGTACACATCAATACTTCTGAACCAAGAGATGGCAGCCCTACACCGAAGGTTAGATACATGCCCATTATGAAGTATGCCTCAGTGTGACCCGCGTCGGCCAAAGCGAACAGCAGACGTCGGTACCAAGGATATTCGCGCCAAGCCATCTAGGGACCCTCATGCGCCAGTTGAAAACTCCTCCTGACGGCGCGGTCATGGCACATCTGTCGCATGGTCCGGCACACCAGACGCAACCTCTAGAGGTCAATCAGCAGTGCATTGAAGGTCTCGGCAATATGTCGGATGATATCTATGGCGATATCACATAGGAGCCCGTTTCACCAACTCGGCGCTATGGTAACCGCCTACTATACGTCGATCTCTCCGTCGGAGGTCTAGAAAGAAAGAGGAAGAAGGGGGCTGGAGGAGTGCTAGTACTAGTCGCGACCGACGATTATAACGTGCGATTAGTACTGCGATCAAGCATCGTCAGGCAAAAGAAGTGGTATGGTTATCAGGGAAAGTGAACCTCGCCTCGGGACTGAACGAAGCAATTCGATCGTCCGTCAGCGTGTGCGGCTCAGCTCGTTTAAGTGTATCAGTGAACCAATGATTTCGAATCTTTAATACCGGTTTTCTTTGTTACCCGGCACTAGAAATACCTTTAGTGCCGGGCCATAAATAATACCGGTACTGAAGATACATGATTATGAAAAAAACACTAGAAATTCAATTTCAACTGAATTTCTTCAGTAATAAGCTGGATTTTATTTCAATTGAAATTATTCATACCTAATTTGGATTTAATTTTAATTAAAATTCTTCACAACTAATTTGGATTTAATTTGAAATTATTCATAACTAATTTGGATTTCATTTCAATTGAAATTCTAGTCAACTAATTTAGATTTTATTTCAATTGAAATTCTTCACAACTAATTTGGATTCCATTCCATTTGAAATTCTAGTCAACTAATTTGGATTACATTTCAATTAAAATTCTAGTCAACTAATTCGGATTTTATTTCAATTGAAATTTTTCACAACTAATTTGGATTCCATTTCATTTGAAATTCTAGTCAACTAATTTGGATTTTATTTCAATTGAAATTCTTCACAACTAATTTGGATTCCATTTCAATTAAAATTCTAGTCAACTAATTTGGATTTGATTTCAATTAAAAATCTTCGCAACTAATTTGGATTCCATTTCAATTGAAATTCTTTATAACTAATTTGGATTCTATTTCAGTTAAAATTCTAGTCAACGAATTTGGATTTCATTTCAATTGAAATTTTTTACAACTAATTTGGATTCTATTTTAATCGAAAATCTAATCAACTAATTTAGATTTCATTTTAATTGAAAATCTTCACAACTAATTTAGATTCTATTTTAATTGAAATTCTTCACAACTAATTTGGATTTCATTTCATTTGAAATTCTAGTCAACTAATTTGGATTCCATTTCAATTGAAATTATTCACAACTAATTTGGATTCCATTTCAATTGAAATTCTAGTCAACTAATTTGGATTTTATTTCAATTGAAATTTTTCACAACTAGTTTGGATTCTATTTCATTTGAAATTCTAGTCAACTAATTTGGATTCCATTTCAATTGAAATTCTAGTCAACTAATTTAGATTTCATTTCAATTGAAATTCTTCACAACTAATTTGGATTCTATTTCAATTGAAATTCTAGTCAACTAATTTGGATTTCATTTTAATTGAAATTCTTCACAACTAATTTGGATTCTATTTCGGTTGAAATTCTAGTCAACTTATTTGGATTTTATTTCAATTAAAAATTTTCACAACTAATTTGGATTCCATTTCATTTGAAATTCTAGTCAACTAATTTGGAATCTATTTTAATTGAAATTCTAGCCAACTAATTTGGATTTTATTTCAATTGAAATTCTTTACAACTAATTTAGATTCCATTGCAATTGAAATTCTAGTCAACTAATTTGGATTTCATTTCAATTGAAATTCTTCGCAACTAATTTAGATTTCATTTTATTTAAAATTCTAGTCAACTAATTTGGATTCCATTTCAATTAAAATTCTTCACAACTAATTTGGATTCCATTTCAATTGAAATTATAGTCAACTAATTTGGATTTCATTTGAATTGAAATTATTCGTAACTAATTTGGATTCCATTTCAATTGAAATTCTAGTGAACTAATTTGGATTTCATTTCAATTAAAAATCTTCACAACTAATTTGGATTCTATTTCAATTAAAATTCTTCACAACAAATTTAGATTCCATTTCAGTTCAAATTCTAGTCAATTAAAGATATATGATTATGAAAAAAACACAGATTTCATTTCACTTCAGATGTCCGCCGACGAGCGACACAAGATGATTTTATTTCAGCCAATCACAGTAGGTACAAAAAATTTACACCACATAACAGATGTTGTTCTAAGCTAAATATATACATAGTTGCCTCCAATGCATCATTGCTGACGTAGAAATAAAAAGCGTAAATTATGCCGACAAATATCCCGTGTGCTTGCAGAAAATAGCAAAAATCAACCATCAGGTAACAGCGCCCATCTGTGGATTTGTGCACTACAATTGGGACTGGTGTGCCTCTTGCTGCTGTCACTTGGATCTCTATGTCTGTTGGTGTAGGTGAGGTGTGACGTATTTCTCACAATACTCCTTTGAAAAGTATTGTTACAATTAAATGTTCCGGTAGCTAGTTAGCTAAGTCAAGTATATATAGCTAGGTATAGATGTTTGTAATTGTGACGTGTGTAAAGTGCTTACCATCGTTTTTTTCTTGATGGCTAATGGATTGATTGTGCAGATGTACAATTGAGTACCAGAGGATGTCATAGCCGAGATGGCTTGAAGGCGATCCTTCCTTTTGGCCGTTAGATATGTTGGATTGCCAAAAAAAGATAGTCTTCAGTTGGTCGGTGTCGTCTGCTTATCTGGATTTCTGTTTTCCCTTCTTCTCCGCTGGCCATGCAGATTCAATAACGTCATCTGTCATTAGAGAAAAGCTGATAAATACATATATAAAATAGGCATGTATGTATAATAATCAATGTGAGTTCGTTATATATACTGTTATCACTTGAGTCCACTCTTATAGCTGGTGGGGCTTTTTCTTCGCCAAAATTATTGAAAAGGGTAGCCCTAGCGGACAGCGGGGCTCCCATTATTAGTACCACATAGTCCCCTTCTCTTAGGCAGACTCGGTAATAAAATTCACACCACCTCAAGCAGAAGATGCTTCCACATTTTTTAACATCGATCATATTGGTGTAGTCATCTCTTGTTGATATCTCAAGAGTGTCACCGTCGTGCATGTTATGGAGATCGACGAAGCTTTTTAGTAGAAACTAGAATAGTGAGATAACATCACATCACTTTGTTATGATTTTATTACCACATAAATAGAAAATACAATGTATATACATACGATGTGACGCCTTTGTCAATGATCGATTTTCAAAAGGTAATCCCTCGGCTCATAAGCCGGCACCTAAAATAGGCAATTGTTAACTCAATTTCACTTGAGATTGTACAAGAGTTGACGAACTAATCCACATTGTATATTCATCTATATTATGTCACTTGCATTTATAAATTAAACTAAGATACATTGCATAACCAGTACTAAAGATGTAGTATTTTTATTGTATATTTGAGTGAGGCGTACTGGTCGACCGACGCAGAAATAGAATTAATAACATATGCATTGCAGTACTAAGATTATTGACAGAGATTACTACATCTATATATAGCATTTACAGTACAGATCGGCCAAATAACAATATCTCATAATACAATGTTCAATCAACCCTAAAATAGCCAAAAAATAAGGAAAACAACATATCCTGGTGGCGGCCGGCCTACTGCTAGAAGCACGATGTCCGACGGCACCACTTGGGAGGCTTGCCATGTCGTTGCCCGGTCTGGATCACCGATGAGCGGTTGCCTAGGCTAAACCCTAAACCCTGAAGTGGTCACACGGACGGAAGAAGAACTGAAGAACAGAGACATAAATGAGGAATAGGAGATTTTTGGGATATCGAATACATTAGGAGAAATGTTTAGTAACGGCTCGGGATACCACCCGGTTCTAAAGTTATTAGCACTGATTGGTGTGCCGACCCAGTACTAATGTGTAGGCTTTTAGTACCAGGTGGGTACCCCGACCGGTACTAATAAGTTTAGTACCAGGCGGTCTTCCAACCCGGTACTAAAATTCTTTATTAGTACCGGTTGCGGCTATCCATGACGTTCTCTCTTTTCTGACTGTTGCAGATGACTTTCGGTACCGGCTCCAGTTGGAATTGGTACTAAAAAGGGTGGATAAAATGCCACTTCTCTAGTAGTGTCACCACAATTTTCAAATAAATATAACAGTTGAGAATCCATTTTTTCATCACAATTTTCTGCCGAATGACATTAAGCAAAACCATTAATTCATACATCTACATCTCATCTCCTCAAAGACGTCGATCCCCTTGGCCCTAGCTAGCTTGGTCAAGCAACTAAGCTTTTTTCTCCCCTTGAGAATCAAACTAATTTCGTGAAGGTAGCCTCCTCTCCTTCGAGCCCTCGAGAATCAAACTATGAAATTAACATGGCTGGCCCGTTCATTAATTGCAGCTTTTCCTCAATCATGCAATGCAATGCTGTGTAAGTACGTGCGTGTTTCGCTCCTTCTTTTGCCTTAATTCGCCGGTTTTTTCGGATGGACTGCGTGCAAATCGGTCGCGGTCGCGCCGTTGCTCTCTCGACGTCTCCTAATACAGCAGTAGGGATGCAAATTAAAAGGTGAAAGCGAAAGGAAGCCAAGGCGAGGAGAGCTATCACTTGATGCAGTATTGTTTGGATCTCTCAAATCCTCAGTGATAGGGCACTCGATCATGCAAAGCTAGCGCTGTCTTTTGCACTCTGAGAGTTAAATTTGCGGCTCAGTTAACTTCTGCACATCTAATTGTAGTAGTTGCCTAGTTGGGGTTGTGCAGCGAGCGATGTTCAATATGACGGTATTTGTAACTGAGTCGCTCGAATTCTCTGCAACGAAAAATAATTCTAGAGTTAAATTTTTATATTTGTATGTGTATGATTTATGGTTTTAAAGTCTAAAATAGAAATATTAGGGTTACGAAACTAAACTGTTATAAGAATCTAAAAATAAACTAGAATGCAGAAGCTAAAAAATATCAGTTTTTCTAGATTCTTAGAGAAGCTAAATAATCACCAACTGTTTCTCAGAAACTCAATCACCAAACAGGCCTTAGAAACAGTAGGTAAATATTCAGATTCTAAAAAGCAATTGATAAGCATATAGTTAGTAAGAAGATGGTGTTATTTAGTTTATATATATCAATTTATTTATAGAGTTCGTACTTGTTGAGTTTCATAATTTGAAGTCATAAACTAGATTATTTGGAGAAATTTATATTCTATAAGTAGTTGCAGTTGCTAAAATTTTTCAAGACAGGTCCTAGGACATGTTTGTCAAAGCTTTAGCTTTGATATTTATACTAACATAAAGTTTATATAATAAAATAAAATAGTCTAAACTTTTGTTTTCAATTCAAAATGAAATTAGATGTCTTAACTCACTATCCATAGTATAATCATAGATCTAAAGTTTGTTGGATCTAAACACGTATCAAACGGGGCCAGTTCCACGTATAGCCCTCTAACTAAATCAATCATCGTGCCGTGCATCTACGATTGCCAAACCATGTGGCTTTCACGTGGCAAGGGGGTACCGTGTTTGTGCCGAAACCATCGCATGCACACCCCCACATCTCCTTAGTCCTTGCTAATAATCGCGTGCTTCCAATGTTGTTTTCACTTGCGAGTGGGCCCTCCCAGTTGACACATGCATGGATCAACATCTTTTCCTGGGGCCGTCGGCCTGTTCGTTCGATTTGCATCTAGGCATCATCATCGTCGTCATTCATTTACTGCTAAAACTAAACATACGTATGGTTAGGCGTCCCACTCCGAATCTCTCCGACCTAATCTAAAAATGGGGTTGCTAATAATAGCTTGCTACTTTACCAGTAGCTAGCCGTTGCACACTTGCATGTAAGCGAGGGCTGAGCCATGTGGGCAAGAGTGCCTTGTTACCGGCTTTTCTAAGTCTAACCTATACATTTTTTAATCTAACTATCAGTCTATAATACAACTTTATATTTTTCGTTAATGTCATGCTACGTATAATTGCAATATTCTTGACCAAATGAAGTGATTGGGAGAAAGTAGTAGAAACTGATCACCAAAGTGGCACGTACGTAGTGGTTGGTCGCTGGGGAAGAGTATTCTGAGCCGAACGCCATGTGAGCCACACCATCAGCTATTCAGCTCCCGTGCCTGTATTAATGTATTATTGTATAAGCAAGCCCGCGCGCGTGACATGCGATCTGCTCGGTTAATCTGACCACAAAGACGCGCGCACAGGAATTAGCAGGAGAATGTAGTAGAAGATGCAGACCGGAAACAAGATTGGATCGAACCAACCGTTAAATAAAAAAACAAAGCCGGATATATCGAAGATTTCATTTGTGATATTATTACGATGTTACCATTTTAAAATGTCACATTGTGATGTTCATATGATCCGAGGTTTTATTTAGCACATCTCTAGTTATAATATTTTTTTATAATTAATCAAATTTAACTCACAAAATCTTAGATTTAGAGATGCGTGCAGATTAAAGATATTTACTCGAGATATTTGCCTTTATTTTGAACTAGAAATAAAAATTTAAATCGTTTCAAACGGTTCGTGAATATAAGATGTATTTTTAAACATAAACTTATACAATTTCTGTCGACTTATATTGTTTATGTATAAATATAATAAAAACAAACATAGTATTAATACAAAGCACGCGGGTCCGCCTTTTTTTACCGTGGTGTCGTCTTGGCCGCGGCGTGCTTTCGGCTTGCCGTTGGAGAGATCGATCGTATCCCAACCTGCAGCGTACGCAGATGCAGATCCATCTATCGTATCGTGTCAGGCGCGCATGTGGCCATACGACACGTCGACGAACGTGCTGCCGCCCTGCCTTTCTACCGGGCGCCGGACCCTTTTCCTCTGATCTATACCCACGTGCAGTAGATCGATCGGATCCGTCCGTAGCAGCGAGTACGCTTACACGCGCGCGTGCCATGTGGCCGTATTTACTGCTTGCCCCGAGTGGTGTTTCACCGCCGGTGACAAGGTAAACAAAGGATCCGTGTATAAAATCTTTCGGGCTACGTTTGTTTTAGATTAAGATTATAAATTAATTTAGTTTATAAAAATAGGTTAGATTAGATGAACTTACTAGATTATTGTAATCTGTACTCTAGATTATAATAAGCAGCATAATATACTGGCATGTTTGTTTCAATTTATAAAAATAAACTAAATTACTGTAATCTAAGCTGAACTTAGGCTCTGTTGGAGATTGTAACAATCTAGCTTATTTTTATAAGCTGAAATAAACAAATCAACTTATTATGCTAACTTATTATAATATATGATATAAATTATAGTAATCTAATAAGTTAGTCTAACCTGGCTTATTTCTATAAGATGTATTATTTTAATCCCAAACTAAAATAAACAAGGTCTTAATGCATGTTTAGTAAAGCTTTGTCTCTAAGATTAAATATTGCATCTCAACTTTATATAATAAAATAAAATAATTTAAATTTTTATTTTTAGTATAAAATAAAAATCAAATTACTCAACTAACTATCGTCAATTCATCATCAACGATTTCAGACATATGATTTTTATAGTTGTTAATATATGGAAGAAATAAAGAGGAAGGCCTATACTCATTCACATATTCATATGTGCGTGATAGAATGAGTCATCGGTGTGACTGTGATCGTCTATATACACACCTCTTGATGTATTCCAATCTATCATCATCTGTGCAGCTCTACCTACATGGTCCATGGCAATCTGTGGGCGCTCGAGAGATGATGGCCCATCCCATCATGCTCATGCACGGATTTTATTTAGTTCGGGAGGAGGACAAAAGAACCACTTAACCAGAAAATGTCCCCACTGAATAGGGATAGCAGGAAATTCATTTCTAGTGCAAAATTTATCTGCTCTCCCTTAAAAAAAATATAAGGTGTGCATGCCATTTAAAAATACCAATTTTATTTTTTGACTAATAATTAAATTAAAAACATATGCTTTTTGTGTCATGTATATGATACAATTAAATTCGTATATAAAAATATTTTCATTTAATATTAATTTATAGAGCTATTGATGATATATTATAAATAAATTAATGATATGTACGTTAAAAATCACATTAAAACTTATATTACTTACATTTTTGGAAAGTTCATTATATACCACCAAAAATTCACTCGTTCCCTTATATACCACTCGCTCTTTCACTGACATATGATTCTAGACTCACATGTCAGTGAGAGAACGAATGCCATATAAATGAACTGATAAAATTTCAGTGGTATATACAAAATTAATTTCAGATATTTTCTAGCACATAGGATAGGGAAGTAAGAGAGAGCTTGCTGACAGGAGTACAAGGAGAAAACGCCATAGCAGACAGAAAATTGTTAGTACTTGTCAGCGTCCCAAACATGTTCCAATAATTCGAGGGACATTTTGACCCACTGCCCGTACACACTTATCTCGGAGGCCTTGTAGTCCATAGCGTGTGGATATTAAAAACGAAAACCTTTTGTTTTTTTAAGAGAAGAGTAGACCAAATCTTAAAGATGCAAAGGTGAAGTGTTGATGGGAAGTAGGTATTATATTTTTCTTTAAAGAAGAGATGAACAACATTGAAGGTCAAAAAAGCTAATTCGTCTAATTGCTTTGTTTTGGTGCTCCCCACAACATCCATAACTATACCATGATTTTGAATTGAACAAAGTTGCTAGGGTGACTTAAAAAAAACAGATTGCTAGCTTCAACGATAAATATTGTCACATTTGTTTGGCATGTCTGCCATTCTCTCGAGAAAAACACAAAAGCTAACGTCCTTGATTCGAGCATGTCAGGAAAATTATATATAAAGGAGAAACACGGCTTAGGTGAAAAACCCTCTAACATATTAAAAATTTCACAAAAGATAAAATCCACTAATATAGGTACATGCTTATATGTATAAGATATCCTATATTTATAGTCACCAGATATCGTATTGAACTAATACTAGCATAGATTTATTGGACTAAAACTTAATCTATTTAAGTCATGATTCAACAATCTCTCACTAGCTTAAAATTGCTATAAATATATTCTTTAAAAAATACCTCAAAAAATCCTAAATAACTGTTAAACACCATAAATACCTACTAAATACATGCATTTATTAAAATTAGTATTTGATAGTGAATTGATAAGCATATATGAGGAATTATTTTCAGTATATATCTGCCCCTTAATAACTTACCCTTAAGTAATAATGTAACCAATAAAATGATGTTTAATATTAATGTGCTTGGTCTTGGCATAAAATATATTATTTTTAGTTAAACAAACAGCATTATGCTATCACAATAAACAATATTAATACCACGTGGAATACTAAATTTAGAAACTAGACGTCTCACCAAATAACATGCTAACAACTTTTGTAGCTGAAATATATTCCACGTCAATTGTAAAAAGAATAGTGGCAGACTGAAGTGGATTGTTCTAACTAACAACTGAACCACACACAAAGAAAACATATATCTAAAAGTAGACTTTTTCTATCAAGATCATCAACAACATTATTTGTATTTACTTTATTCTTGTCAAACATCAAGCCAAAATTAGAAGTGTATTTCAAATAATGAAGAAAGTTTGTTGACAATATTATATATACATGTGCTAAACATAAACTAGTTGTATGAGATAAATATAGTCTAATACAAACCATAGCATAAGTAAAATAACAAAATCTCGAAACACTTTTGGCAAGTACACACTATTTTTATTTCTTTGTTCATTGCACCCATTTTTCCTCAGTGGCAAAAAATCACCCCATTTTGTTACAAAATCTCAAGAACACTTTTTGGGAAGCACGCATGGTTTTGCATTTCTTTTGTCACAGTCCACCCATTTTTTTTCATTCGAAGTCCAAAGTAGACAGACGCCTCTCCGCCGCAGCTTGACACTCACACTGCTTCCTTCTCTCTCGCTCGATCCGTCCGCACCTAATCCGGCGTGCAGGACGCAAGGAAGGAATCCACGGCTCCCCGTAGCGGCACTAGAAGTAGAAGCGAATCGGATCGAGGAGCGACGTGCAGCTGCTAGCCGCTGGAAGCTCTTTGGTACCCGCCCAACCGTAGGCGGGGTGGGGGGCAACGGTGCTGCAGCCCGGATCTGGGGAGGACGCGCCGCGACGAGCCGGAGCCGATGCGCGGCCGGCCGAGGGTCCGGTGACCTGCGGTTCCAGGTACGGGGAGCTTTCTGGTGGTTCTTCATGTTGGGTTCTGTGGTAGCTTGGGGAGGTGAAATGGGGCTTTGTTTCTGGGGTTTTGGGGTTTGATTCGTGGTGAACGCGCGACCTTGGGGTGGTTTGCGTTGGTTGGATTCTTGGAGCTGTGTGGAATTCGGCAATGCTGCTGGATTCGCTTGGGGTTTCTTCGCTTGTTCTTGCTGCTGCAGTTCTTTGTTCTAGAGTCTAGACTTCTCGGGGGCGGCGATTTCTTGGTTTGCTTTTTCTGTGCGATTCTTTTCCTTCCCGCAATTTTCTCTCCTTTTGTCTGGAAGTTTGCCTTTTTAAATTTTTGTAAGGCCCATTTTTCCTGTTCAAATTTTGGTATTTCCTCTCAACTTTCCTTGTTTTCTCACTAACGGCGGCAAGAACGTTATCATGGTCGGATGATTTGCGTAAATTTTGCCTTCGAAATATTCTTGATTGAATGGTCTCCAAGGTTTCGTACGAACTTGATTTTTACAAGCAGCATAACTATTCTCCTCGTGTTGCCTTCTGATTCCCAATTCCCAAATCCTGCAAATGCTTAGCAACCTTCATTGCTGCAGCTGTTTGCAGTGGTTCAGTACGAGTTAGCTGCAGCTCAGCAGCTGTAACCTGTATTAGTTATTTGCGCCATTCATCAGATGCCGGTGCACACAAACACCTCTCCCCTCTTCGATCTGTAGCTCAGATGCTTCAATTTCTAGAAAATTTGCTTGGTTATGGCAAGATGATGGCAGTAATGCAACCTTTGCTGTCCTTACGGGCTTTGTGCGCTCCGGCTTCCCCTTCCGTCTTGTTTTCCTTTGCAATGTTTCTGTTCATGGAGATCTACTTTAGTACTATCGATGTCTACTTGTTGGGAAGTGGGAACTGGTTGGCGACTTGGCGTTATGGCGTATGGAGAGCTAGGACTTCGTGCAGGTGAGAAGGATGATACAGGCATACAGCCACGACGGCGGTATTGAGAAAGCGGTCGTGATTCACGAACATATCGTGATTTTATTTTGTGGCACTCGATGGAATGTTCTTGATTCCAAAAGTCTGGATTTTGGAGTGATCTATGCGAGTCGCATGCTAATACGGTTTTTGAGCTTGGAAGTATGAATCATGCTACAAAGATCCTTCTTCGCGTGTATCAATTACACGTCCTAGGGTGGATAGTGGGATGGGTTGGATTGAGAGGTTTTCTAGTGTACTCGCACTGATTTTGATCGCAAAATTGCGTGAAAGAAGTACTGAAAAGTTCCGTCAAGTTTGTTCTGCTTGATTTTCAAAATGGAACTTCAGCTGAGATATACATCATTTTGTACTTCTGATTATCGCATGCTTGATCTCGCAGGGTTTGATTGTAGTGAATTTCCACTTCTGATGAACTAGACATACAATATAAGATGGCAACAGAGGTCACTCAAAATTATTTTGCATGGTCACAGGAGGAATCATCTGTGCAGGACAGTTCTCAGGTAATCTCTCTCTTTTTGTGTCATCATATCCAATCAAAAAAATTACTGGATCGATAGAAATTCCTACCACTTCAATAGTAACTGTCCATTAGGTATGTCTGGACAATGTGTTCTTTTATTGCCATATATGATGTTTTGACAAATTAAATATTGATAATCCAAAAAATTGGTGGGTAACTGCCTACCTGATGTACCAGGAATTGCTAGAAGTTCACGCTAGCTATTATTAGGCAAGCCTACATTGGTTTTGCTTTTTATAAGCTTGTCAGGAAGTAATAGCTTTGAACAAGTCAAGAACCATTTGCCTTTTCAATAATCTCATTTGTATAATTGTATCTTTGTTATCTATTCCTTTAGGGAACACCACAAGTGTTTGGTCATGGTTCCATATCTTTTGGAAGATTTGAGTTGGAATCATTGGCATGGGAGAAATGGTCTGTATTTGCCAATGACAGGCGTCATGAAGAGTTTGGGAAGTTTAATGGGTTAGTTGCTAAGAAGAAGGCATACTTTGAAGAATACTTCAAGAGGATTAGGGAGCTAAAGGCTTTACAACAGCAAAACCAGCAAACTGAACTTAATCTAGAGTACAGTGGTGATGGTAGTGATTCTAGTCAGACAGAAGATGTGCCAGCTGCAGATCATGGATCTCGTTCTGGATCTGGAACACCTCTTGATTCCATGGTACAAACAGAAGTTGGGACTATATCTGAGCATGATTTAGAATGCTATGATGATAATCAGAACAAGAGGTTAAATAATGGTACTTCTTCATCAGTTGGATGCATGATGAAAATTGGGCAAGAATTCAGAGAAAATGCAAGTGGTGATAATTATTCTGACAGAGTGGTGGATGTGTTACAGCAAAACACCAATAGTGTCCAAGATGATCTGAGAATGCCCATTGAGTCTATAATAACCCCTAAGAGAACTATCGAGAAAGATTCCCTGGTTGGTCAAGCTGCAAAAATAATTCCAAAGTCTGTCAAGATGAGTTCCAGTTATATTCCGGGTCACACAGTCGTTAATAAGGTAATGGTAGACTAGACTCAGATTTCCCCCATTATAATACACTTCGTTCTCTGATCTGGCCTGGAGAATGATCTAGTGATGCATCTACCTAATCATGGAAGGCCTTCTCTTTGTTGTAATACCCACCTGCCTTAGATTGATTTCTACAATCATTTGCTACATAAGTTGCAGTTGATCAGACAAATATATGTTTTGGTCTGTATGTATTACACTAGGAGCATGAATATTCATTTCATAAAGCTATAATATACTTTTCTCATGAATAATTTCAGGAAGCTGATTCAGCCAAACCCAGTGTGGTGAACCGTAGAATCAAGCCAGAGAATATTCAGTCATTGCAAAGGCTAAAAGCAGCATCTAGCAATATTGTTGATGCCACAGGAAGAAGCAAACTTGTGGTGGAAGAACTCCCTAGAGTAATTGGTGTTAAAAGACCTTCCTCGCCAGCACCACAACGCCCCTCCACCAGGGAGCGACGACCTGTCACTAGAGATAGTACACGGAAGTCTCCCAAAGCTGCCACCCCATGCCGACCTTCTACTGCTGAAAGACGGCATGCTACAGGAGAGTTAGCACCAAAGCAAGCTGACGTTGTAGTCCCGCGTCGACCATCTACACCTAACAGACGTCCTATGAGCAAAGTGTTGGCACCAGCATATGCAATTGTTGCTACCCCGTGTCGACCTTCTACTGCTGAAAGGCGCCCAATGACCAGAGGGATGGCTTTGACGAATTCCAGCATTGCTACCCCTCATCGGCCTTCCACTGCTGAGAGACACCTTGCCACCAAACAGATAGCACAAAAGCATGTTGGTATTGCCACCCCATCTCGTCCATCTACCGCAGAAAGGCAATGTGTCACCAGAGAGACTACACAGAAACATGCTGATGTTGCCACCTTGCATCGACCTTCTACTGCTGAGAGACGCCCTATCACCAGAGAGGCTGCACAGAAGCATGCTAATGTTGTCTCACTGCATCGACCTTCTACTGCTGAGAGACGCCCTGTTGCTAGAGATATTGCACCCAAGCACGCTGATGTCACTCCTGTACGGCGGCCAACTACTTCTGAGAGACGCCCTGCCACAAGAGAAACTGCACTTAAGCACACTAATTTTGCCAGCTCATGTTGGCCTTTGACTCCTGAAAGACAACTCAGGAAAAGTGCACCAATACATGCTGATGCTGGCACCCCCCCACATCGCCCATATACTGCAGAAAGACGCCCTATCTCTAAAGAGAGTACCCTAACACTTGATGCAAAAACTCCTATCAGGTTGAGAGGCGTGCCAACTAATCCAAAGGTTGCTATGACTACAGCAGTATGTTCCAATGCCTTCTTTTACCAGAACACCTCCATGATTGTAACAAAATAATTTGTATTTCTCATACTAAATTTCTTATTTCATTTTTGTTCCTCATGCAGGTCATTCCCCAGAAGGCAATTACTCAAAAGCTTGTTAGGAGTAGCAAGCCAGAAACCAAAAGGTTACTTTTGCAAAACTATTCATAGATGCTCAATTGATTACTTTTGCATTGAGGGTTAACTGCTTTTTGTACCATCTGGCAGCTTTGCCAAACAAAGTATGGAGCTTCAAGTAGATGGGAAACACAACACAAGGTGCTACTTCTATCAGGGAGCAGGAGTGTTTATTATTTGGGTTGAAAATTAGTTAAAATGCATTGTTCTAACATATCTTATCTTATTTTTCAGTTCTGTTAACCTTCCTCCAAGGAAAATGTTGACTTCAAATGTTAGAGCCAATAGACTTCTAGAAAACTTCAGAAAGCCAAACAAGGAGGTGACATGTCCTGAGCTTATTTTTATTTCATGCTATTAGTGTAATTTACATTTATCAAGTATTGTGCTGAAATATGTAACGGTGGTGTCTTTAGGCCAATTTTATTTCCTGTCTGATGTGTAGTGTCTTCTACATCCAAATTAATTACATGATGTGTTTTCTCTGTTTCTGAAATGCTTCCCTAGTGGGCACACTCTATACTGATAGATCTTCTCTGGGTGTAGTGACTGCTAGTTGCCACCAAAATTTACTATCCCTGTGGTAACTGGTCGGTTACCGCTCCAAGGCCAGTGAAGGGTTACCGGTGTACTGACCATGGTCAGAACAATTTGAATTCAAAATTGAAATCCTGTCAACTCCATCTTCTCTTTCAAGGTTATCTGTTGCATTTCAAAAGGAAAAAACAAAAAGAGAAAAACAGGGACTCACATTCAATCTTGAAATTGTATCTGTTGTTACATTTGTGATAGGCTATTGTGTATTATGTATATTCCGTGATTCATGTCCTTATGATTATTGCACTATTATTGTTGATTTATTTGAGATGGATTAATGTATTACATCTGTTAGGGTCTATGAAAAATTGCACTTAAGTCATGCCTGATTTTCCCAGCCAGTAGCTTTTGAGTTTCAAAATTTTGATTTGAAATTTGTCTGGTAAAAACCAGTAAACGCAAATAACCTGCCGGTTACTGGGGTACTGAGATTTTGGTAAAACTGGGATTCAGATCCTTGGTTGCTACAAGAAAGTCCGCAAGTGAATTTAGCAGTACCAATATGGAAAGGTGGCTTATATTGAAAGGTGTCCAGCATCTGGAAGGACTTTGCATACTCTCCTTCCAACTTGGAATCTTTCATGGCCCTTCATAGTGTAATACCATAGAGTTATAAGCTTGACCCATACATCTGAATTCTGATAAAATCATCTTGTCAGAGACAAACTGCAGCTGAAACTGAGAGAATGAAATTATTTATAATATACACTTGATTTTCTTATAGTGATGATTACCTTCTTTCAGGAGATAGTGCGATCACAAGTTTCCGCATCAAGGAATCCAACTCCATTGAAGACTGGAAGTATAAAGATGAGGGCTCCCAATGTATGGCTTTTTTCCTTGATACTACTGCAAAGTAACAATATTTGGAATTTACAAAACATTCATGGTTGGTTGCATAATTTTCCAAGTCTAGTACCTTAAAGTTGGATTTGACCTTTTGCTTGATTCTGCAGCCACCTCCGCCTCCACCAGCGCGGCGATCATCTCAGATATCGAGCAAACCAAACACAAATAATTTGTCTGTTGGCGGAAGGAAGCCCAAGTAAGCAATTAATCATGATTCATAAACATCAAAAACCTTTTTGCATGAATATGTAGAAAAATATTAACTCACAGTAAGCTTCCTGTATAAAACTTTGTGAATTATAACAAAAAAAATGATCTTTTGAATACAATGCAGGGCTTCCGCTCCACACTGGCACTAACCCAATCTCAGGTCTCCAATCTAGGATCCTGCAGAACAAGATGGCTGTGAAAAATGTGAAGAAAAACGAAGCATTCCACGCATCTAAAAGCTAAAAAGCATCACCTGTGGTGTTCCTCCTTCCAGGGTTTATGTTCTCCGTCGTTAGTCGTCACCAGCACCTGTCTCTTATTAGAAGTAACCGCTGCAGTGTTTGTAACTACCTACCTACCTGTAACATGGCTAGTTATCCACTAATTTCGTAGTTCTGATGTCCAAGAGTTAGTTAGAACATTGTATATGCCTTTAAATAAATGAAGCTTTAGCTGAAGAGCCTTGACCAAAGAAATCTTTTAAGGCAGGCTGCGAGAAACTTGAATGGTCGTCTTGCTGAATTATCTCCATCTGGAGCTACTGATTCATCTGATGAGTCATTACTCATTGCAATTGCCATTCTTTTGAGGACTTGGATCGATCACAGCGAGTGCACGCATCAGGTGTTTGTCGCTTGAGCATGTTGCATGCATCGTATGCTGATCTGCCAAAAAAATCTTCAGCCTATAAACTGAGAGCTGTTTTCTAATTGGATTGGAGCAATTTCATATAGAAACCATCGCGGAATCGCTGCAATTTTCTGAAGTCCAAATACTGCGTTTTTTCTTGAACGCTCTTTAGGTACACTTGAGCAGGACGGCAGGTTACTCCGCAACCAATCACAACCGTCCGTGCACCGATTCCCTTTCTTCCCCACCGTCGGATGCGATTCGCCCACGCCCACCAAACGCGAGAAGCATTGGCCTCCCGACGAGTCAAAAAGAAGACTATGGGCTGCTTGCTTGGTTGTTATCTGCAGTGACTTTAAAATTTCACAATCCATATACAACCCAAGATCCTTGAGCTAGATTTAATTAATTCAAAAAAAATCTTGTATTTGAAACTGTACTAGAAGAGATCTAATATTGCCATATCAAATTTTAGCAATTTTATAAGCTTCCCTCTTAAAAACAACATCAATATCACAAACACAAACATTACTACCACTTATTAGCCTTACTAAAATTAGTTATGCCAAAATTTAGCATGACAAAATTTTTCATGATTTGTTTAGGATACAATGCAAATATCCTTTTACGAGCCTGGCCCTTGTTTGACCCAACTATATATTTACATTTTTAAAAAATTGGTTAAAACTAGTTTAAAAAACTTGTATCTGATATTATAAATAGATTAAATATATTTAGTTGAGTAATATAGTTTTATTTTAAAATAAAATAAAAATAAAATTTTAAATATTTTTATTTTATTTTATACTCCTAGGTACTACGTCCTAGGTACTACGTAGATAGTAGATCACGGAACGCTCTACCCCGAATGGGGCGTAACGGTGTCCACGCTTCCCACCCACTCCTTGCCTTATTCTACAGCCACGGAAGCCTTCTCGAACCCTGTCAATTCCCTGAAAAGCCCCTACCGCACGATCTCACGTGACCGTAGTACAAGGGTAGTATCGTACTTTCGCAGCCCGTCCCGCCTCCGCGCCGGTCTATAGTAGGGCACGCCTTCCTCGAAATCGCCACGAGCCAGAAGAAGAAAAGCGAAGCGGAAAGTCGCAGTTCGCCTCTTCCTTTCTTCTCCACACGCGTGCTTGCGGCGGCGGCGATGGCGTCGTTCTCGGAGGCGCCACCCGGCAACTCGAAGGCCGGCGAGAAGATCTTCAAGACTAAGTGCGCGCAGTGCCACACCGTCGACAAGGGCGCCGGCCACAAGCAAGGTGAGCGCTCTCTCCTCGACTTCCTACGTCTCCGGGCGTATCTAGCCTCCTCCTTGATGATTGGAGATGGGGATCTGGACGGTTCGATCTGATTCCCTGGGTGGTAGCGTGGTGCTGGGTAGGCTGTGTCGTTATAGAGGGGTGGCTCAGATCGGAACTCGTGGCGGATTGATCTGCGTGTATGCTTAGTGCTGCGTGCAATGGTCCTTAGATCTGTTCGATTAGTCATGTGATAGTTAAGATTCGGCCCTAAATCTGTTGCTCTACCGAGTTGCTTTAGCCTCATATGTATAGATTTGTGATATGGCTGTTTGCTGTAATTGTTCCGCTTGATTAGAGCCCATGTGTTAGTTTGGTTGCTGATAGACTCATATTCTAATGGAGTAGGGCATGCTTCTGTGAGATTGCTTGTTGGTTTGAGTTGCTTTGAAATAGGTAGTGATTCTGTTGCGAGTCTGATGGGATTGCTGCTACGTAGTTATAAGCGCAAGGCGTCTCTAGTTGAAATGAATCTCCTATCCAGATTAAATTGATTTGTTATGACTTGTGCTGTATGTATTTGGCATACTTGTTATGGCGTCGCCATATCGTCGCCATAGCGACGCCATATCGTCGTGGCGGAAAATCGCAGTTCGCCACAGGTCGCCATAGCGCTGGAGGGTGTGTGGCGGGCGCCACAGGCGCGTGGCGTCGC
>KE370841.1:197846-210065 GCA_000418225.1 Zizania latifolia
CGCTTGATTTTGTTAAGACATGTAAATTAAAGATTATGAAGAAAGTTTATTACAAAAGTAACATCTTGGTGGTCGTGCCGGAGTGGTTATCGGGCATGACTAGAAATCATGTGGGCTCTGCCCGCGCAGGTTCGAATCCTGCCGACCACGAAATTTTTGCTGCGCACCACTTCTTCCACAATTGCGCATGCGTTTAGCGGCAATTCTTCTACGACCTTCATTCAATAACTTAAGAAGGCAATACGAGGGAACGAACACTGAAAGGCGCGCAGTGTCGAAACTGTCCCAACTCCCTTGTCTTAATTAAGTGAACAAAAACTTCTGAGTCACCAATGTAACCACACGGTCTCTTAACTCCATTACTAAAATCTTGAACCACCCGTACTCGGATTCCCAAATACCAACTACCAGCAAACACACAACAATAGCATGTCCTCTTTGCAGTCCAGAGAAAGCAGCGGCGTGCATCGCCCCGGGCCCGTACCCGATCGGACGCCCGGTAGGATGCCCGCGCAACCCGCTCCACCTCATCGGGAACCTCCGCCTGCGGGGCCCACACCGACAGCGACAGCGACACGCTGATGGTGCCTTTCTCCACTCGCCACTCTGCTCCAATGGAAATGTGACCGTACGACAAGAGCCTTAACCTGACCGGACCCGCTAAACCGAAAAAGATCGGAACCGGACGTGTAAATGGCTCAGTTCACTTAAAGATAGTCCGAGAAATCCAACCGGATGGTTTATAGTTGGACCATTACTAGGTAAGAGTCGGTAATGGTCTTAGAAAACAGTTTTGTTCTAGGTTAAAATACAAAATATCCTTTTCTTTTATTTTTTAATTGGGGATTTGATGGTAAGATGTCTTATGTTAGGATATAAAATACTCATTTTATTTTTATCGTGGACTTGAGAGTAGTATATAAATTATATGTAGACTTAAGAATGGATTTGTTTTATACTTTTTACCATCTATAATAAACTGTTAAATAACATAAGTATTATTATTATTATGTTAGAGACATGTGACTATGTGAGACCATATTATATTTATCGTACACTTAAAATATGATGTTATGACGACCCTATAATTTTAATTATAGATGTAAAGTTATATTTTTTAATATTTATATGCGAATAGTTTTCATCAACTTATATTAGTTCTATATTAAAATAGTTTAAAAGTAAATATAATATTAATAAAAAACCAAATCAAACCGGTGAAAAAAACCGAGTCTGCGGGTTCGACCGTTCGACCACCTCTTCGGCTTTTTTTTTACTATGCACTGGTGAGCCAAAGACCTCGGAAATCCCCCGCTCAAACAGTCACCACCCTCTGTCTCTCTCATCCTCCGCCAATAAATCCCATCCACCTCCACCCGCGTTGCGGCAGATCGATCGGTCGCCGCTCGCGTTCGCCAGGGCCTACGCTGATCGATCGCCGTGCGTCTCGATCCCCCACCGGCCGGTCGCGAGGGGAATGGGGAAGCCCAGGGCGAGGAGGTGCTCCGGGAAGCGCCACGGCTGTGGCGGGGCGGAAGGAGAGGGCAGCAAGCGGCAGCGGGAAGGGGAGACCGAGGAGGACTACTGCTTCGCCTGCAAGGACGGCGGGCTCCTCCGCTGCTGCGACTACAGGTTCCGTCCACGGCCCCTTCCCGTTCCGGCCGTGTCCTGCAGGGTGTTGGTTAGGTTAGGTGGTGGCGTGGTGCTCAGCTCGATCGTTCGTGTCTACCTGGAGTTTCGTAGGATCGGAGGCTCTCTGCTTGGTTTGTTAATCCAGAACTGGGAGAGAAGTTTGCGATTTAGCACTTTGCAGTAGTACTGAAGATGTGGAGCAAGTGGCCAAAAAGGTTTAAGCGAAGGTTTTTGGTCTAATACGCGGGACTCGCGTTGCGGCATTGTTGCCGTGACCCCCATGGATCCCTTTCAATTAGTTGTGCGGTGCTGGTAGAGTGGTAGGTGCTAATAGTCGGCCATGGCTGTAGCTGTAGGGGCTGCTCTAGTTAGCCTGTGGTTGCTTTACCGTGTTTGCAGGCGAAAAACCCTTTTTGTCTAGTGTTGTGCATCACAATGTCATGTGTAGTAAAGAGTTGATTCGTGGAGGTTGTTGCGTATTGGGCTCTTATTTGCTTGACGTAGAACTATTGACTTGTCGAAACATTGCTCATATGGTAGCTAGGTAGATGTGTCGCCGTCTTATTTGAGTACATGTTTCTTTGTTCTGGATATTTTCACTGGTTACACATTTATGACTTCTAGCATCTTCCAGGAGCTGCCACAAGGCTTACCATCCTGAGTGTGTGGAGAAGGATGACAACTTCCTCAATTCAGATGAACAATTCATCTGTAGTGAGTATTTAGTCATTCTTTCTTTTGCATGGCTATGACTGCTTGCTGTGAAAATGCTTTTGGTTATGCACTCGAATGGACTTGATTCGTGAAATTAGGAATATCTTATTATTTACAAAAAATGCATATGTAATGTTTGTTCTGTTTACTACTTCCACGAGACAACCTATGACATTAAATAGCAACCATGAAATAGAAAAACTGTGCAGTGTCAGCCAACTAACTAGCTGATGAGAGACACAAGATGGGCACATGATGGTAAATTGGTAATTAGTGCTTAAAGAAGTATTCTTTATAAGATGTGTTATGTCCAATTTCATGCTTGAACCTAATATATGTTTTCAAAAAAGCCTACATCAATTAGAATTTGCAATATTCACTAAAAGGCTCTCTAGATTCCATTTTTCTGTTTTCAAATTTGTCTTCAGTTCCACAATGTATTACAAATTTCTTTATAATTGACCTTGATACTAAACATGACAGATTGGCATACATGCTTCATCTGCAAAGGGCATTCATACTACCGATGCTTTTGTTGTCCGGATAACTCTGTTTGTCGTAGTTGTGTGAGACAGGCAGAATTTGTCCCTGTCATGAGGAAAACAAAGGGATTCTGCAACAACTGTTTGAGGATGGCAATCATGATTGAGAAGAACGTTGATGTTGACTCTGATGGGGTAACTAAATGCACAACCTTATGAACATTTCAAATTGCCTTATGTTAGTGCCACACACCATTAGGGTTTATCTAATTTGTTTGTTTCCCTTCATCTTGAGATGTTTGGTAGCATTGTCTGTTGCTAATAATAGTTTCCTTGCAGCTATAAACAGCTCCTCCAATGTTGTTTAATAGGCATGTCTTACTGTATAGTGGCTTGCGTAATATTAGTTGCAGATTATCTGTGTGCACAATTTATGTTGATGCCTTTGTATGAATTAATCTAAGATTCTTAAATTTGTGTCAAGGCTACCTGTAACAAGTAAATCTATGCCATCCAACCTATACTATTTTGCCTATCTTCTTCCTTGCTCGCTCTAATTATTCTCTGATAGATGTTTGTTCTTTTGTCTAGGAAAGGGTTGATTTCAGTGACAGGGAGACATATGAATTTTTGTTCAAGGAGTACTGGGAGATAGTTAAGGACAAAGAAGGCTTGACATTGCATAGTATTCGAGAAGCTTATGCTCTTCTCAGAAATTGCCTAAATTGTAATGAACTATCAGATCCGGAGAAACCTCCTAATAGAGAGCAGAGTTCAGACGATGATTTCTTGGGCAATAGCGATGACGATGATGATCCAGTTTATCCATCTGTTTTAAATGGCACATCAAATAAAGCAAAAAACATATTGAAGGAAGGAAAAACAAAGAAAATCGTCTATGTGGGCTGGGGTTCAAAAGAGCTTATTGGATTCCTGTCATCAATAGGCAAAGACGCATCAAAACCTCTAGATCAATTTGGCGCTGCTGAAGTTGTGAAGGAGTACATTCGACAAAAATATCTTGTGCAGAAAGATAAGAAAAGGATCATATGCGACGGCAAGCTCCGGTCTCTGTTTAGGAAATCAAAATTGAAATACAACAAGATATATAGCTTGTTGGAAAGGCATATTACTGAAAACATCACATCAGAGGATGAAATGCTTGCTAGTTCCGAGGACAACACTGATTCAGCTATGAAGAGGAAAGGTCAGACCATGAACTATGAATTGAGTACCCCAGAAGACGCGTCCGAAAGATACAGGAGATGCTTTGCTTCTCTTGTCTGTGCTAACATTAAATTGATCTATTTGAAGAGAACTTTATTTATTGATCTGCTAAAGCAGCCAGATACGTTTGAACGCAAAGTTATTGGCTGTTTTGTTAGAGTAAAGAATGACCTCAAAGGGTATAGTCACCACAAGCCTCAAAAACTGTACCAGCTTGGGCAAGTCATAGGTAATGTTCATCTCTTAAAATTTCCTACATGATCTTGTACTAAACTATTCTCTATGTGCTCTGCATACTGCTATTCCCCCAGGGGAGTACTGAACCAGTATGTCTTGTGTGTTGTTTTCATTTGCCATGGCCAATTTCGTAAGTGTGCTAGGTAGAAATTTCAATGTATTATACACATGAACATGTCACATGCACTCTAACCTGTAGTTTTTAGTGATAAAGCATTTATTGTTATCTGCTAATGAAAACATCCATAACAGGCATTAAGAAATCCTCAGAAGAATACAAGATAAGGGACATATCTACAGATATTCTTTTATGTATTTCCAACATGTGGTCTGAAGTGAAAATTTCTGTGTTGTCAGATGAAGACTTTGATGAGGTACGATGTGCCTTACCTTGTTCCAACAGCACTCATAGAAAATAAAATATTGGTACCAATATACTTATTAAATATTCATTTGAACTGCATTTACTATGCATAAGTTCTTCACTTTTTGCAATACAATGTCATTTCCTCCCTTTATAAATTATAACTTAACATTTAGTCTTGGATGCTTTTTGATGTACAAATCATCTTTTGTTGATAACAGGAAGAGTGTGAAGATCTTCGCATGTTGTCCCAGAAAGAACCTTCTAAAAGGCAAACTGTTGTAAGTTAATCTTCTTTGAAGTTTTATTTTCCCAAAATAAAAATATCTTAATATTAGATGTAGCGTGGTCTGCTGGAGTTCTTGTTTCAGCATGCATACTTTAGTGATAGGAGAAAACAGATAATGTTTGGTGCTTGGATGTGTTTGACTTGGTTTTGGCTGCTCAAAGAAGAGTTCCTTAAGGCTTAAACAAGCTGGCTGATGCCCTGGCTAACTGGAAAGGTGAACAGTTGCATAGGGAATGGAGTGCTATTTTGTTGGATTGTTCTTCCTGATCCTTTGGATCTAGTAACCATATATGTATTTTTTCATTAATAATATAGTTTCAGGAGGCTTCTCCTCTACTGTCTCCTGTCAAAAAAACTTACCTGGCTGTATTCTTTGTCAAACCAAATTTTCATCTAATTTAGCATATTGCAGTTGTAATAAGCTCATTAGGAGAAATCATTTTGAGATTTTCATCATTTTTATTTATTATATGTTCATACTGTGGCATCATTCAGGATTGAGATTGTGGTAAATCACATCACAGTTATGAGTTATCCATATTTCTCCTTGCATCTTCATTTTGGTGCATGAAAGGAGTTCAATTTTTTCTTACAAGTCCCTGTACTCAACTGGTTTATCAAAATAATAAATCACATCACAGTTATGAGTTATCCATATTTCTCCTTGCATCTTCATTTTGGTGCATGAAAGGAGTTCAAATTTTTTCTTACAAGTCCCTGTACTCAACTGGTTTATCAAAATTATTTTTTGTTCATTACATGGTAGCAAAGAGGATTGAAACACCTCGTTAATGCAAAATTTGAGCTGTTTTAGACTTATCGCTTAACTAAGCTAAGGATTGTTTTGACTTAACATAGTCAAGTGCTAGTGCTATTATTTGAACTAATCCATAGTTTTAAACTTTAAAATAACATATATCTATTAGTATAGTAACATAGGGACCATTTTAAAATTTCAAATGGACACAAGTTCACAAAATACAGAAATTTGCACTACATATAAATAGAATACTTGCAGTGCCACGTTGTAAAAGTTTATGAATCTTAAAACAGCCAAAGGATGCAGAGCAACACTAACCATTACAAAAGAGTATTTTGGTCTAAGGAAATAAACACCCAACACTAACTAGCTTCTATACCCATTCAAATTCTTCTTTTAGATTGCCATTGGCTGACACTTCACCACTCGTGTCTGGCATCCTGAGTCCGCTTTATGCTTGGGTATTTTATAGATTGCTCACAGTGGAAGCAATCACAGTGTTTCATTTACCATTCACATTAAACATTGTCTGTGGTTTGGGACTGTATATAATTGTTATATTTGTGTGATATTTTGTTGATACTATTCTTTATCTCTATTTCATTTGGGAAATTCTTAGTGATGGCTGTATGGTTTCTTGTTTTACTTGAAGGATCTATGTATCTGTATCCTAAGCTTCTTTTACTGCTCTGAACTAGATGTATTTATACAGGCTGAGTTTGAAGAGAAAGCAAGAAGTGTACATGGGGACATACTGAGTCATGTAAGTTTAATAGGAAGTTAGATAAACTTTTATGCATTGTGCAGTATATTCTGAAATTATTTGTGTATAGATCAAACTTTCCTTTTTCTTAACCAATATTCGATACCTTACATCCCATAGTGCTGATCTTGGAAAAATACGAAGCCACTTCTTAAGAGTGGCAAATTATCAAATCTCTCGATGATCTTGTATTAAATAAAATTGTAACTAGTAACTAGTAACTTGGTAACATGTTCAAAATTATAGATTATTGTTGTAACTTTATCTGTTGGTAATATTATAAATTTATCCTTTGTTTTCTCTTGCAGTGGATCAATAAAGAACTTCTGAGACTGGACAAATTAATTGAAATGGCAAATGAAAAAGGTTGGCGCGATGAATATCCTTACCAGATTGAGTTCTTTTGATTATTTTTATGTTTGCCAACATATTATATCTTGCTTTCCTGTTCCATCACTCATGGAGGTAGGATTAGTGATTTTTGTACAGTACAGTTATATCCTTGACTGTATTTTACGATGCATAAGTACATTGATAAGAGAAAGCTACTACGAACACCATCAGAAAGGCGACGTCTTCTTGAAGAGGTCCCTCAAGTTATTCCAGATATAGAGGATGGTAAAGACTCTGAAACTGTAGTTACAGCAGCAAAAAAGTCTTCTCAGAAGAATACAGGTTTTTTCAAAACTCCTACAATTGTTGCTTGTGCTGCTGCATTTACTAGGAAATTCCATATGGTTTCATGAAGCCATTGGATAGTTGGAAACAACGAATAGTGAAACTATATTCACTTTAGTCTGATTTGTTTCCCTAATGGGACATTTTTTCTTCCATTTGCATTTACTATGTTTGCGTGACTTACTGTAGGGATCTGGTGATCTGCACTTCTGCTTATTAGATGTAGAATATTAGATATACTACAGTTTCTTTTGTTTTGCCACAGGTCTTCACCCTGAATGGGTGGTGAACCTGTTATGTCATTTCCCCAAACATCCTAATGCTACACTATGAAACATTGAAACCTTGGTATACTGGTCGGAGAATTGGGCAAATTTCTTATTTTTTTAAATTTTCTTATTTGTTTTCACACCAACTATTTGATTCTGTTGGGTTAAACTTGTCTCTCCTGTTTGTGACTGCATTCTCTGATATGCATAATTTTATCATGCCAGTTTAGGGTGTGATTACTGATTGGCTTGCTAACCATACAAAATTTTGGTATTAGCAAATTAGGTAAGGTCCGTTTGGCCAATAAAACAAACATGCCCCGAAATACCCCTAGCTTACCAAAATTTGGCAGCACCAAAAGCATTACTAAACACAATACCCTACCTTACCAAACATGCCCCAAATACCCTATATTACCAAAAAATTATTGACGACAAAACTTTACCGTTCACAAACATGTTCTTGCCTCTTGGTCTTCCTTTCAGAGGCAGATTCTCTAGTTTCTTATTGGAAAGAGTGTGCCAAGGAAAGCAGGTGCTTCACTCATTTCACAATTTCCATTTGCACATAATACTCACCTGAATTGATTCTGTAGCTCCTACTTTTCACCGATTCTCAAGTTCATGGTATTCTCCATTACTACTGAATTGTTATTACTTATTAGTAAATATTAAACTTAAGGAAAGTAACTCATGTGTGCTTAGAGGCTGCTGAGGAAGAGTTAAATTTTGGATTGCTAATATTTTTCTTTCATTCTTTTGTTGCTTGTTTCAATAGTTTTCCGTAGAAAGTTCATTTAATTCTCTTCTGTGCAGCAGGTAAACACTTTTTTGTTTCTGTAGGTACCAATATGGATAGAGTTTGCTTGAAAAGTTGCTCTGAAGAAAAAGGCAAAGGTTTGCTTATATAATGTGCATTCAGTTGATTTTAACAAGAGGTGAATACTGTGCTTTTTGTATAGGGAAAAAGGGGGAGAGAGCTGTTTGTTTGAAAAGTTCCTCAGAAGAAAAACCTGAAGGTTTGCCCATATGTATTTACTTATTGAATAGCTCTTTCTCACTATTCTGTCTATCTTTAAAATCAACGACACTCTAACTTCACTGTGATTCTGTGAAACTGCTGCCACTGAACTATCCTTTTTCCATCTTTAAAATCGATGGCAGTGGAGCTTCACTATGAAACTGCTGCCCCCTGAATGTATAGCTGAAGGTTTGCTCCTGTGCATGTCTAGCTTGGATCACCAGGCCCTAAATAATATTTGTTCACTCAGCAAGTTAAAAGAGTGTGGGCCAGTAACCAACCATTTGCTGTTTTTTTCATGGCATAACCTCAAGGTTTAATGTTAGTAGTATTCAATGCTGGAGTAAAGAAAACTTACCGCACACAATCTGGCACAAAGGGAACTTTCTGCCACCAGGCACTAGCCACCCCGAAAGCTTTGCAAGTTCATTCTCCTGACATATTCGTCGTTCTGAGCTACCTGGCTATTTATCATCATTCATGTTTAATGATTCAGCTACTGAACTCGGTGCTCCTGCTGATATACCCAGAACACATGTTGAAAACCATGGCACTGAAGGTCTGCACTTACTAGAGCACCCTTTCACTACTAATGCCATACTCCATCTGATTCAAAATGTAGACTGTTTTAGTTTATCTGTTCTTTCCTAAATGCAAATCATTCTACAGTTTCATCATTCCATGGCACTTTTACGTTATTTATTCCTATCTTACCCTTCCTTAGCTCCATTAAAAGAGATATTGTCTCATGTTTACAACTTTCCATTCTCAATACCTGCCATGTGCATGGGTAACGAGATGTAGTGAATTTACAGCATTCATAGCACAATAACATGTGGATGTTTGAGGGAACCTAGCTGTTTCACCTACCTCCTTAATTATTGCAGTCAAGACTACAAAAACTTAATTATGGAATCAGAGGGCCTAATTTGTACCAATCTTTCCGCCATCTTTTCGTTCTTTTTGACATACCAAACTTTCTGAGCTATCAGACTTTTACGTTGTTCATATTTAACTACACAGCTATTAAACCCCGTGCTGCTGGTGATTGTACACCTGGAACAAATGTTAGAAAGCAGGGTGCTGAAGGTTCGCTCTTACAGTCTTACTGCCTGTCCTTTTTATGATAAAGAAAATCGTAACTTCATAGTGGTATCTATTGATAAACTAATCTGGAAGTCATATATTTGCAAAGTTCTTAAGTAGAACTTTATAGTGTTCTCCCTTGTAAAAATGTGCGATTTGCATTTACTCTATTTTTTCGTACGCGTAAAAAACATTTTAAGGAAATTAGGAGGTTGCACATACATGAAGATGTCATCTTGCTCCTATGCATTCCGATGCTGATAGGATGGGATATTCCTTTCTCGGTGTCTCCCCATTGTTCTACTTGATCAAACATATTAGGTAAATTTTACGGTACAATAGAAATGTTATGGATCGTCTATTTGTTTTGATCTAATGGTTAGAATTAAAGATGACCTACTAGGAGGTAATAGATCAACCTTAATTTTTCTGTGTAGATTTTTCAATTTTCTGCGTTAACTTTTTAATTTTCTGCATAAACTTTTCAATTTTCTGCGCTGACTTTCTAATTATCTGCTAGTCACCAAGTATTTTTAATTTTAGTTTATTTTTAATCCTAACTAAAATCAATGGTCTAGATTAATCTTAAGTATTACCTCTTAAGAGGTGATATGTGTACTGTAACGAGCTCACATATTATTCTTGTAGATACTGCAGCTATCACAGCTCAAGTTATTGACCTTGATGACGATGAAGATGATTCTCTGCATGGTAAAGGTGGAAACATGATTGATGGAAGTGGGGGTGTACATGGTACGCGACAATATGTTTCATGCAGTGGTCAAAAGGCTGTGAAGGTGAAAGGTGGAATCTCAGAGAACACACGTGTGTGGTATTACAACGATCCTCAAGGTGACGAACGAGGTCCATTTACAATGGAGCTACTGCGTCACTGGAACAATGCTGGCTACTTCAGCGATGATTTTAGAGTCTGGAAAACAGGTCAGTCTATTGACTCCGCCATTTTGCTCAAGGATGCTTTGCTGCTGTGATGCTGTCAAGTTTGCCGTACTGAGGGGACTCAAGTTTTAGCCAACTAGATGTATGCATGTAGATATATGTCAGGGTAGATATATGTCAGGGCCACATTATTGTAACATATTGTCTCTGTAGACTGTAATCTTATGGGGAAGGTCCAGTCAGCGGTGCGCCGGTGCATGTATATATTGACCGACAGTAGAATGTCTTAGCCAGTTTTCGGATTTAGGCGCTGCGCCTTTTGGCCTCCGGATGTATGATGTGCCCATAAAAATAGCTGTGTTTATGCTACTAGTTCAAGCAAGCACTGGCATTCTGGCAATGTTGGCTTGGTATGGTACCTGTTGCAACGCAAGCTTATCTCTCAGCCCACGCATGGCCACAAAATAGAGCTGCCTTCAAATGATTGACTGCAGTGTGATGATGTTACTAAAAGTGACATTTACACCATGTTACCACGCGTCTGAATTCACTTTCTCGAGGTCGCGTGCAGTAATGCTCTCTTTTTTTTGGAGGAAAATATTTTGGTCGCTAACTGAGCGGTGGATTGAAGACTTGAAGCGTAGTTTTGTTTGGTTAGTTTTCGATTTAAACTATTATTTGATTTAAATTAAACAGGTCGTGTATAGTAATCCACAAATTTTTTTGATGATTTGACACTCTAAAATGTGATTTAAATTATTTATCACTTTAGTTATGGTCATAGATTTAAATGGTTTTACATGTTATTTACACAAGTAAGAAATAATCTAATAGCTTAAATTTTTTAGTGGCTAATCATTGAGAAGACGAAAATTCGTGCAGGCTTAGCAGATCTAACAGCCAGATTTTTTTAACTTTTTCTCCGTCGGTGGGGTGCATATATGCACGCAATGGAACGTACGCAATGGACATGAGCTGGAGTCATCTTACAACCCAAGTCAGGTCAGACCCTCACGCTAACCTCGACATAATATATATAGGGAGCGACTACACATTACGCACATATTGCATATCTCTCACACGGCTCTTGTATATAGTTATTAATTTTTAGAGATCTCTAAAATATTTTTTCATATTTCTAGAGAGTGACTTTCATTCCCTATTCACTCTAGTTACATTCATCGGTGATACAGAAGATATAAATAAAAAAAAATTATCAAGTAGAGTTCACCTATCAATAATACAAGATTAAAATATAGGGAATATGATATCAAAACCTGCTAAAGAGTAACAAGATTTAGAGATTAAATTTTATTAGGACGACCTATGTGTTAATATTGAGAGTGATTTTTTTAATATATCTTAGAGATGCTCTAACTGCCAAGCCTCCTACAGTAAATATTTTACGACACGATCAAGCAATCGCCGTTTGCTATGCCATTGAGCATGGTGAACAGATGATGGTGATCGGTGAGGCCTCTTCCGTTGCGCCCTATCAGCCAAATCTAAAAAAAATGTAGAGTTATGATGAATAGAAGTAAAAACATATAAAAATAGTTGGGATTTGATGGTAATTAAAATATTTATTGCAGGTGCACGCACACACGGGTAGCTATCCTCGTATCTAATACCAGACACGTAGCTCTGAAGAGAGAGAGAGATGGAGAATTTTGGGAAATTAAAAAACTTTAATCCAAAAAATTCATCCATATAAACGTAATTGCTACCAACAAACTCCATGAAAACAGCGGCGAGAGGGAGGCGCAGAGGCATCGAAGAACCACGCTGCCATGGCCA
>KE370841.1:244721-255025 GCA_000418225.1 Zizania latifolia
GTCAACAGTGTGATACCTTGCAACGCAAAGGAAGGCCTTCCTCTCCTGATATCTGCAACACCTCAACCTTCTTGTGGAACGGTTTCCACTGAATCAATTACTCTGTTTGAATCACCTCCATCAGTTACAGCCGTTGAATCGACTAAAAGCACTGATGTTATTCATGTTAGCACTAAGAAGGAATCTACACAACCAAGCCTATCAACACCAACCAGTAGATACATTCCGTCCCACGGTGCACAACATAGTTTAGCGGTTGCAGGTGACAAAGGAAAGGTATGTGTTGTGTCCATAAAATTTTTCGTTCTACCATTTGTACCAACGTAATAGACTTACTTGTTTAGGCAAAGGCCATTGTTCTTCATGATCATCTGGTATCTCCTATCCTTTCTAGCAATATTACATATGTTCATGGCAAAGCTATAACAAGTGCTGCCGCCATGCCATCCCTTGTCAAGGTATTTCTCTATACCATGTAACAAGAGTCTCTTCTTAAATATAATAAGACATACTGGACTCTAGAGGCACCATCAATAGATTTAGGTGTGAATTGACTTACATGTATTTTTTCTCATATTGGAGTAACTAGAACGACATTCTCTGTCCATGAAGTTGGTGTATCCATTAATCTAAAGTAATGCAAAACATTAGTGGACTAATCAAAACACAGCGTTAATATTTGAAACCATCATTTCGAGGTAGCAGTTGTTAAGGAATATTCATTTTTATCAACAGCAGTTTTAAAATAGATGCAACTTTACAACATTGGCTTGTGTAATTTTTATATCATGGAACAGCATAGCATATAAAGCTACTTTACCCACAATGCAAATCATTTTTCTGTTTATTTTGTCTGGAACACATCGTAAACCATGGACCTAAAAGAGAAAAAAATTGTTCTCATGTCTAACTCTATACAGGTGGCTGAAGTCAAAGAAACCATGAATCAACCACAGCCTCTGTCTATTGGACCTGGCAGTAGCACCAAAAAAAGGTTAGTAACATACTGCTAAATTCTATTGTAGATTGCTCAGTTTTATTACAATTGCGTATATTGCACGTTTATTATCATGCAATCAATATAGTAACGGCACACACTCAATAGGACTCGCACTGCAAGAGCAGCTACTGCTTCTAAAAAGCTTTTCAAAGAAGGCGACACGAACGAAACACATGAGAGGTACATGCAGGGATAAAAATTACTTCACATTTAAAACAGTAGGCTGTCACTTTTTTGCCCTGAAACGGCTTTTATTTCTTGCAGTGGGTCTCAAGATGACTAGGACGTCTGTTGTACATCTTTTGCTGTAAAAAAGAGTCCCTACGATGAGAACTAGACTATGCTATTTTGTTGCCCTCACTTTAAATTCCATTGTCATAATAGTAGTTGGGATGCAATGTGTGTGTTTTTGGGTCAAAAAATGGAACCACCTATTTCGTTGCCCTTTATGTTATGCTAGCATGGTAATCTTTATATTCCAATGTAAGGGACACTACAGTCTAGATGTGAAGCTTGTATAATTATTCTATGCGACCATATATGTGTGTGTGGACAAGCAAGACCGTAAATCCAGCCGCTGTATTAAACCATTCGCTGCTCTATATTATACTATGGTATATTTGCATCTTTGCAACTACTTTTGATTAGCAGAAAATAAGCCTCTATTTGTGCTGTTGTATTTGTGTTTTTGACTGTTTGCTGCTGAATTGTTGAGTTTCAGCATAGTTTCGCGTACTTCAAAGAGTTTTTGAGGCATCTGGAAGTAATTTAGAGTCTACTTTAAAGAGTTCGAACGGCTTGTGTTCTAGAAAACATATTTCCTTTTCTATTGCACTGTTTGAGTTGATCCCTGTCTTCTTTAAGTTTTAAGATAGTCAGTTATTGTCTACTATTTACCGTTATCTCTGTAATCTATTTCTACATGATTTATTCTTGTTTATGAGATATTTCTTTTACTATCTTGTTTCATCGAATTCCATGTCATTCCAAAGATTTAAAATACATCACATCACCCAATGTGGGTTGCCTTAACTTTTCATGTGGACTTAAAGGTTTTTGCCTCCTTAGATATTTTCCTGAGTCATTTTGTATTTGATGATACAATAACTTGTCTATGAGTTGGGAGATCTTAAGGGATCTTAAGTGGGAGATCTAAGGTACACAAGCAATCTTATGCTTCTTTACATGTGATCTTTTTATCGTACAACAACCTTGCATTCGTGTATGTCTTTTAGGGAACGATTGGTGTTGTATGTGCTAAGTGTGGAGTGCCATTGCGGCTGTAAAGAAATATAACGATGCACAGCTTGATGATAAGCCTATGTAGGACTCTCGATTTATGTCTGTGTCTTAGTTCCGTGATAGAGAGATCCATAGTATCATGGGATTTTTTGGAGAATTTTCCATAGCACTATAATTTATGAGCATTTCATGAGAATTTTCAGGATCATGGGAAGTATGTGTACTGGAATTATCATAGTTACATTTTCCAGATTCAATTCGATCATAATATTATGGAAAATTTCAGTAGCAGTGTTCCTTTAGTGACCTACAGCTTGATCTTACTTACTTTGTTTGGGACATCATTTCCATGCAGAATTTTCTTGCTTTTAAGTAGACTACTTGATTTATTTGGCAAAAGTATTTTTGCAGCATTTATTTGGCATTTTGTCTTAAGTATTTTGCTGGCCAGATGATTATGTATCTCTTTATTCATGCTACTTCTGCTTTTGGGATGCACAGGAGGCATAATCATAGAAGAAGGGGCTGCTTGAGCCGAAGGCAGAACATCTCAGAATAGCATGCGCAGGTAAATATACAATTGCATTTTGTTTGTAAAAATGTTGCTATCACTGAATGAATTTTTAGTTAAGCTTTCAATCAAAGGCAAACAATATGACTTTCATCCAAATTTAATAAGTTATTGAATATAATTAGTTGGCAGTTCTCTCTTTTGCTTGAGTCCAGCTGGGGATACTCCATCTTCAGCTCGTCTGTTTGATACAATTGTCAGTAGTTGTATCCTAGTTATAATCAGTAATGAACTAGAACTTCCTTCTGAAGGAGCACTTGACTGTAGGAAGGTAGATTTATTGCAGTGTTTAATGTATGTTTTGTCGTACCGCATGAAGTATCTAACCTACATGCTACATCTGTGATGGCCGGTATTCTAGGAGGAGCTCAAATAGCAAATGTTCAAAATGGTTTGCCTGTCCAGTATGGGCTTGGAAACGACCCTCTTACTCATTATTTGGCTAGAATGTCAACGCACCAGTTGTATGAAATCATGTCTGAGTTGAAGGTTGTCTTGAAATCCTAAGCACTATAGTTTGCTAAAGATTAAGAGATGGGCCTTCAGTTTGCTAATGTATTTTTTATGGCAGTCCCTAAGTACTCAAAATAAGGAACCTGCCAACAAGCTGCTGCAAGAGATTCCGCAGCTGCCAGAAGCCCTATTCAGGTTAGCTTTTTCTAACATTGATTCTAAAATTAATCAATTTATTTTTCTTTGTTATGATGAATTGGTTCTTAATCCATTTTTGTACACTAGAATATGTTTTACCTTGTAAAGTCCATGAGTTATCTACATATTTTAGCCAAAATTAGCACTTAATTTTTTGGCCATGCTTTACCTGTATTGAGACACTCTGTACACTCCACGTTTAATGCAGAATTTTAGTCATGTTCTATCACTACAAACTGTCCAAATGCATATGATTTTTCTGGTTGCTCGAACTTTTATATGGTCCATGCTTGTACTTGCTCCCAGAACTAGAAAGCACAACAAAACCAGGTTCATGTGATTTAGTTGAGCAGTTTGGCTTATACAAACGTGTGATTTCAAGTTTATGAAATATCAATCAAAATTGAAGCCTGCTAGAATGCTACTTGTGTATTCTTGCCTTGATTGATCTTATTGGTTGGTATGAGCCTGCTAGAATGCTAATCAGCATGAAGTTTATGAAATATCAATCAAAATTGAAATGGACTTTGCTAATTGGCAGATTACCGAAAAGGTCACTCTTTCTATGCAGTTGGAAGTATTTAAGAGGCAGTTGAAGTCATTGAGCAAGGACAATTTATTAGTGAGTATTACTTATGAAAAAGCTGCATTCCTACATATTGAATGTTTTGTATTTTTTGGATTGGCAAATGACTCTATCCACTTAATTTTCAGCAACTGTCAGAAACATGTGCCAGCCATGATTTAGATAAAGAGAGCAGTTTAACTGCTCGAGTTCCTTCTCAGAAAGGTGTTTTTTAAATGAAAAAGCTGGTATTGTAAATCAAGAGAAGCTAGAAAAGAAATTTAGCCAATCTTCATGTTCATTGTTTACACTAAAATGAGCTTCATGGTTTACTCAGGGGAAAATGAGCTCTGTACATGTACAAGAACTAAGCAAGGTATGTGCTATTTGTTCATATTGAAAAAGTGTTAACATTAATCCTCTATCTGTCTTGTAACTGACAATAATTGTTAAACACAACATTGATCCAGCATGATTGGCTATTCTGTTATGCACTGTGAAAATTTTCTGTGGCAAGCTGAACACAAATATATTGTATCACTCTTATGTTTGGAAAGTATATTTCATAAATGGAATTCATCTATGCTACCACAACACATGTTGGAGTTTGTCTTGGGATTATAACCAGCAAAATGTCTACTGTACCTATGTAAGGTGGAGTTTATGGTGATATTATAGCTAGCGAAATTTGTGCTCTAAATTTAACAAGTGGTTTCGGTGCTGTTGATGCTGTCGTCGCATCACTTCCTATTCAGGTTTTACTCTTTCTTTGTTCTTTGAAGTGAATATTTTTTACAGAAGTATAAATCTATCTTGAATTACTCATAATTTTCATTTTTTTTGCCAACCATCTTGCAGCTTAAAGATCTTCAGGTATCTACCATTGTCTGTGCTGTATTTCAACTATCAGAGGAGGCTCCTTGCATCTCTGTTGTTGTTGCTGTCCTTGCAGAGGTACATATCTACCCAAAAGTTTTTTATTTCAAACGATATTTTTTTTCCAACACAATGCAGGAGATTTGCATGTGTTTGTATGAAAGGAAGGGATTAAATGAGTATAGTGTAGGCTGAGATGAGTCTTGAACTAATGAACTAGAAAAGGAAAACCTAACGATTAATGTTTGGTGCAAAGTGATGTCTCTTACTAACTTTAGGTTGCCCTGTAAATGTAATTAGGATGATACAATGAAATTTCCTTGAGATTTTTAACCTTGTTAATGTGTTTCCTTGAAATTGTTGATTACATTACACGCACCATTTGTTCTGAATCTAAATTGAAAGTGGACTGTCAAAGTAGAACATGTGTGAAAGAGACCTAATGGACAATATGCCAATCCCACCTAGCCCAGTTTAATATTAGACAACACGGATGACAAAAACAGCAGTTTATCGATTGAAAATTGGCTTATTGCGGTGGCATTATTATAGCATAGTGCCGCTTTTGACATTGAAAGTACAGGTTCATTTGTAGAAAAATGGTTGTTACATAAAGTATGCTTCCTTACGTTAATTTCTTACTCTTTGAACTTCAGGCAAAAACTAAAGATAAGGCCACAAGTTGGAAGTAGATGTGTCTGCTTTGCATAAATGAGGTAACCATTTGAATTCAAGAATTTAAGCGTGGCAAGAGGTTTCAATCTATAGAATTTTGGGAGTTTACATTTCTGAAACTATAAAACACGTCAAGAACTAAGAAATCCGCCATCTGCAGCATCACAAAAACGCTTCTAGGGCCCGGCCTTGCTGCACCCTTCTTTGTTGCTTGTGTCACTTTCGCTGTGATTTCTATGAGAAGCAACGGCGCAAATGGTAATACTCTACACATACATAGATGGCTTTCCTGTGTGCTTTTGCTTTCTACCTTGCAGTTGCTATATCAAGTCATGTGCCATGCACGGATGAAATTAGCATACTCACAGTGTATTAGCATGTTATGGCACACTGATCTGCTCGGTGCTTACACCTCAGTTTGTATGTCGTGGTTTCATTTCCATGCAGGACCTCAGGCGCAAATGGAAACCTTGACTACAAAGAGTGAGAAGCTAGATACCTTACTCCAGCAGTGATACCTATAATGAGGATTATCTCAGAGATGCTCAAGCTTTCTTGCGAAGCGATAGCAAGGATGAAAGAAGCTTGTACGATAGGGCGGGCAACATTGAACCTGGTGTTTTTGTGTTTTTGTTATTGAATTGCCTTTCTATCTTGGATCTCTTAGTTCATCACACTATGCTATCCGGTGCAGATCTTAATGATTTATGTTGCTTGAAGCTTAGTGTGAATGTGCAATACTGAAAATAAGCACGTCGTTGTTTGGAGAGAGGTTGGAGCTCATTAGAAACGAAGTTATTACATGCTTTTGATTTTACCACAAAACACTAACAGTTTTAGTTTTAAATCGTTTTCCATGCTTCGCCTCCCTGCCTAGTTTGGTTTATATAGTTCGGAGATGGGAAGGTTACCACTTACCAGCACGTTCCATTGGAGAGGTATATGCCACATCGATTTTGGTCAGAAGCAGTCTCGCAAAACAGGCATACAGATAGTGTGTACAGTAATTTGAAGAAAAAGGGTACGTATTAGTTTTTACTTTCCTGGTTTCTTTACATATGCAATGCTTTTGTTGGGAAAAAAAAAGACGAGATTAGGGAAATTATGGGATTCCAACCCGATCATTCCATTTATTAACTGTATTTACACCACTAATCTTCATCAAATCGTGGCACTGAACATAGGGATGTACCCGTTTACTTGAGAGAGAGAGAGAATTACTCTACTAGAAAAATATATCGGTGTCCACCGGTACAAAACACTATGGGAAACCGCAAAATCGCCGAGTGCCTATGGCACTCGGCGAAGCCCCTTTTGCACTCGGCGAAGGGTTCGCCGAGTGCCACACTCGGCAAAGAACACTCGGCGAACCTGCCCTCGATGAATAAGGGTTTGCCGAGTGCTTTTTATCGAACACTCGGCAAACACTTAGCCGAGTGCCACGTCGTCTTCGCCGAGTGTCCGGCGCGGCACTCGACACAACAAAGCGGGTAACGGTCGGGGGCGACGTGATGGCAGCTTCGCCGAGTGCCACGCCATGCACTCAGCGAAGCCATGGATCCGACAGCGTCCGGGGGTGTGCCATGTGTCCGTGCTCTCGGCCAGACACGCGGCGCGCCCCCGGGCGCTGTCGGATCCGTGGCTTCGCCGAGTGCCACGCCATGCACTCGGTGAACTCGGTCGGCACTCGGCGAAGGGTTCCAGAACGCACAGAATCGTGCCACGTGGCGCGATTCTGTGCGTTCGAAGGTGTTTGCCGAGTGTATACACTCGGCAAACCCGAAAAAAATTCAAATTTTTTACAGGATTCAGTACGGGAAACATCCACTTATACATTCACATACGTATATTCACAAATCCACATGCACATTCACATATATATCTAAAATTCACATTTCATCCCAAAGTCATCTCAAATTCGTATTCCATCCAAAATTCATCACAATCATAAGTTCACATTCACAATTCACATCACAATCATAAGTTCACATTCACAATTCACATCACAAAAGCACTTCACAAGTTCACATCACATATCTTCATAGGTTCACAAAGTTGGCCAATAACAATTCGATCACATCACATATCTTCATAGATTCAAATTTACAACTTACGGATTTTGTGGCTCCCAAGGATTCCAAGGCGCCGGCGGTGTATTCGATCCCGATACGGATGATTGAAACTACAAAAAGAAGTTATTTAGCACAACTGTATATAGCAAAAACGATGATTAGAGGGGTGAAAACTCACATTGCCGCTCTGTGGAGTGTGCGGAGATGGTTGAGGTTGAGGGAGTGCATGAGGGGGTGGCGTCGGTGACGGAGACTGGCCCATCTGACCAGAATAAGAGCCACCCATCATCTGTGCCCAAAACTGCTGCATCTGGGTCTGCATCTGGGCTTGCAACCTAGCCTCCATGCTGGACTCCATCTCGATCCTTTGTATTCTCTCTTCCTTCAGTTGGGTCTACACACCATCATCGCAATATCATTTTCATTTCAATACGAAGAAAGTTTAAGGCTTTAAGGATTAACGGAATACAATTAACCTGGAGCTCGGTAATGAAGCTCCGTGATGTGTCTGAGCGCTGACGTATACCCGAACCTGAGCTCGAGCTCTGAACTCTCACCTGAGAGAGAGTGAGGGTGTGTGAAGCATCGACCGCGCCGTCGCCCATCAAATAACGGCCATGCCTTTTGCCTTCTCTAGCCCTCATAACCACCTCCCCGTCGATGTCATGCTGGGCCGGCTCATAATCAGGACCATGCACTTCTCTCGCCATCGTCGTGTACTCCTAGAGGCGTTCATACGCGCTCGGGTTGCTATATGTCTCGGCGGGGTCATTTAGATTGTACGTGTTGCCTTGCACCGCCCTCCCCTTGTGAGCCAGAGCAAATGCCATGACTTAGGAGCATTCCTAACTCGCGTTGGCTGTCGACTGCAACAGAAAAACAGTTAGAGCCATAGAGTGCAAACAAACGAGAGAAAGGAAACATGTAAGTACATACCCATCTCGCCGCGTACTGGTTCAGGTTTTGCAAGCCCTGATGGTGTGGTGCCCCTCTCGTGAGTAGGCGTCTACCCCGGTAGGCATTGTGAGTGCTCTGCCACTCGGGAGAGCACCACTTATCAACAATCTGCCCCCAACATTAAAGATCTTGAGCGCACCACTATAGAGGGACCTACATAACCAAGTAAAGGGTATAAAGAAAAGATGTAAAGTGTTATAAGATAATATACTTACCATCGTGTATTGCTCATGGGTTAAGTATGTGGTCCGAGCATCATTCTTTGTGATTCTTTGTCCAAGTTGATGAGCATAGTAGAGGATCACGGCTTGAATATGAGCCTCGTAGTGCATGTCAATAACAAGCTTCTTTGCGGCTCTATTGATAACCTCAGTAGCCTGAGCCTCATACCTCTCATCACACCTGAAGAAGTCCTGCATATAGATGTGACAAAAAGTTATGTAGTTCTAATGCGACTAGTATTGACAAATACAGTGTGAACAGAAGCTTACCCAGAGCTCAGCCCTCACTCGGCCGGCTATATGGGCAAACTGCCTCCCTTCCCTGTCACGGGCGTCCGGCGCCCTTTCGTAGTGCTTCCATGAGTACGCCGGCTCAATCCCCCCGGCAATAGAAACAAATCCAGGGAACTTCTCCCTGATAAGAAGCCCAAGGATGCCATTCACCTGACGTGAGTACTCGCCGCCTCCCTGTTCAATCCATATCCAGTTCCTACCCCGATGTCTCAAAAAATTATTAGTATGTGTCGAAATAATAAACATACGAAAGGAAGAAATTATGGACTAGATAGAGCAACTTACCTATTTCCGTCTGGTCGGATGAGCGAGCGTTGATTTAGTGGCACCGGTCGCCTCGGGAGGCTCAAATGACTATGCAGCCACACTGCAGCCTCCCCACTATCCTCCCCCCTAGCCTCCTCCTCTCCCCTAGCCTCATTCTCCTGAGCTGAATGACCTGACTCAGACGGTGGCGTGCTCTCTGGCTCGTACTCCTGCTCACCATCGGAGGCCTGTCTCTAGCTCGTGGTCACGCTCGAGGCCGCATGTGCCTTTCCTCTCTTGGCTGCCTGCTTCGTTCCCCCTTGAGGTCTACTTGAGGACCCCTCACCTTTAGATTTAGACCCACTTTCACTTATTAGACCCATCATTTTTTTCTTGAGACCCCCACCATTTTTTAATCACTTGCTACGAAAAAGAGTAAACCACTTTAGACGAACCGTACAACATGATGTAAACAAATGTAATATACTAACAACATAAGTCCCGTACAGGTGTTAGAAATAGTCATCGCCATCGAGATTTGTTGACACTTCCATGTACTAGTCTAAAATCATATTAAAAGGATAAATTTTAAAATTTTCGGCAGCATCTCCTCTGTAATAACTAGCAAAACTAATATAACCTGTAAAAAATGGGGCACGATGGTCACAAATAGCACAGCACGATGACCAGCATCGACATACGCATCATGGCTCGATGGCCGGCATCCACATTCACAATATATTAATCAACGAAAATATCAAGATATAAAGAGATAGCATCTAAAGCATACATGGCATAATGTACATATATATAATGTCAAAATGACAACGATAATTAATTAACACATATTTGAAATACAAAATTCTAGTAACATTTTACTCTAAATATGCAACTACATATTACATATGCAAAATTAGAAAGTTGTATTAAAAAT
>KE370841.1:283894-296640 GCA_000418225.1 Zizania latifolia
AAATATCCCGATAGGGTATTTCGCCGAGTGCCAGATCGGGTAGGCACTCGACGAAGTTGTCGTTTTTTTATTTTTTTTATTTCGTCGAGTGTCGTATGGGAAGGCATTCGGCAAACATATTTTTTTATTTATTTTTTTACTTCGCCGAGTGCCATATGGGTAGGCACTCGACAAACATTTTTTCCACTTTTTTTTATTTTCTCCTAAAGTGCCTTTTTGTTTTATTGTACAAAATTCTTTTAAAAAATAACCACAGACTCTGCTAGTTATCATATAACAACACCACAATAAGTCTAATGTTTTTCAAACTTTGTTTGAATTTTTTTAAATTGCAAAACTATTATGGTGCATGTTGTCGGTCGAGTGCCGTCATCGAGATACCTCAAATTTTTTTTAAATTTAGTGGGTAAGGCCTAAAATAGGACTCAAAATACAAGTATAATTTTTTCGGATAATTTGGTTTATTATTTCATGCACTTGCAGTTCAAAGTAGACCTCTTTCAATTTAAATCCTATAAACACATTTAATTAACTAAAAATTACAAACTAACCTTAAAAATTGCCAATTTTTGGCATGGTATAAGATATGTTGAGTTTTCATTGTAGAAAAAATTTTAAGTTCAAAAAAGAATTTAATCATCGATTTGCTTTTAAACATAGCCCATTCCATCTCTAAACTCTAAAACCTCTTCCGAGAATCTCCAGTTTCTAAACATCATACGTGAAAACTTCCTCGAAATATTTTTAAATTTTTATCACAGTATATATGTATCATATAATAACACAATGTCAAGTATCATGTTTTTTAGACTTCAATTAAGTTTTGTATAATTAAAAAACTATTAAGCTCCACGTTGCCGGTCGAGTACCACAACCTAGATTTTCTAAACTTTATTTACATTTAGTGGTAAATGATTCAAAATGGACTCATGAACATAAATATGATTTTTCTAAAAATTTTAGTTCATTATTTCATGCACTTGCAGTTCAAATTTGACATATTTCGATTTAAATCCTAGAAACACATTTAATGAATTAAAAATAGCAAATTGACCCAAAAAAATACAAACTTTTTCTATGGATTAATATATATTGCATTCTGAGTTTAAAAAAAATTTCAAGTTCAAAACAAGTTTTAAATGTGACAAGTACCCGAAACATGACATCACATGAAATCATGAGTTCTCTGGGTTCGCCGAGTGTTTTTGTAAAAAATACTCGGTTGCCGAGTGCCACTCCCAAACACTCGGCAAACAGCACCCCCGGACACGTGGCAGACCGGGCGGTGCATCCAGAGAAAAGATGTTTGCCGAGTGCTCGTTAGTGGCACTCGGCAAAGATTTTTTTCCTGAGTCGGTATCACGGCGTCGACACCGCCACCTGGATCGTTTTTTTTTCAAAACTGTTCGCCGAGTGTCGCCTTATTTGCCGAGTGTACGTGCCTCTGGCGCTCGGCAAAGAAACCTTTCGCCGAGCGTTTAAAATTTGTCGAGTGTTTTTTAGCAAGCACTCAGCAAACCTATCTTCGCCGAGTGCCCGAAATAATACACTCGGCGAAGAATTTGACACTCTGTGATTTTGCGTTTTTCTGTAGTGAAACTAGGAAAAAATCTTATTTATTAGGTACTTACATATAAGTATGGAAAGTAGTACTCGTATCCTTTGATCCGCAAAATCAAATATTTATCTACTCCCTTTAGTTCTACAAAGCAAGTTATTTTAATCTTGTATCTAGAGTTGTCTAAAATAAATCGTTTTGTATTTTATTGTATATTTTGGACGTCTATACTCCTGATGGTGTACTAATTCCTCTTCATCTTTCGCGTTGTCTTTACTCCAGCACTATATTTAATATGGACAAACAAAAAAAATACAGACTAATTAATCACTTCTTGGTATCTAAAATCATATTTAAAACGACTTACTTTTTAAAACTAAAAGGAGTATACGGCTTAAATTAACAAAAAGACTAACACCAACAGTCCATTATAGCAACAGTAACCCTAAATCCCTACACACAGACCTGGGCCCTCTATCCTAACTTCCACTCCCTCAGACCCTTCGCTATGCCCCCACATCCTATCCCATCGTCATCATCCCCTGTCTCATGCCATGGTTATATATAACTACCGGGTATATCAAATAACTACGTGATATGGATCTAAGATTCAATTGATTGAGTAGGTAAGTATATATATAATTTTTATTTTTTAGGTCGGTACAGTATATTATACACGCTGATATTTTATCATTACCATCCATGACTAGATTAATCTTCGCTGAGCTCGGCTCAATATATGGTTATATGGATGAAGCATCCCCATTAATGAACCCCACACTAAAATGACAAGACAGCAATCATGCATATACGTACTACCAGTTCGATCAGGCCATCTGTAACTATAAATATATGCAGCGAGCTAAACGGTAGGGGTCGCCGTGGGCGGGCTGGACGACGGCGGCGGCGCTGCGCCGGAGCAGGCGGGCGGGCGGAGCCAGCAGGCGAACGCGTCGAGCGTGCGGGTGTCGGCGCGGTAGTGGCGCTGCGTGAAGCTCATGAGGTCGGCCCAGGTGAAGTCTGGGTAGAGCCGCCGCTCGACGCCGGCGCCGGCGCCGGGCGGGCGCACCACGCGGTCCTCGCGCGGGCAGAGGAAGAAGGCCAGCGACCGCCGCTCCCGCTCGCGGTGCACCACCGCCCGATGCATGCAGCTCTTGTACCGCCCGTTCGTCAGCGCCTACAAAAGCAACCAAAAACACAGCCTACTAATTAATTAAACTTTTAACGGTATATAAAGAATTATCTCAATTAATTATGTAGACAACTTTCATCCTAGACAAACTACAGGTTGAGTTTTACGTATCAACTAGATGAAATAGACAATCTACTTGTTTGTGGAAATAAATAAATATTATTTATTATAAATCTAAATATTATAATATTTTGAAAAGGTGAAATTTTATAATACTTGAGAAGGTAGCACAATTTTTAATATTAATTTTAGTACCTATCGATATCTTATGTACTAAGAGATACTAAAATTAACATTAAAATTATTACGCATGGTATCTTTTCAAGAACCATAAAAACATTCTTTGAAAAAAACATATTTTAAAAGCATGCCACTAATAATCTACATCATTAATCCACAAACGCTCTTGTTATACAGATGTATCGAGTCCTATAGTACTAGCTTATTAGTTGTTTCATCTTAAAATTTTCCCAGGCAAATTCTGAAATTCTGAGCTAACAGATTGTGAGAATTAAATAACGTTTGTATTTTTGTCATATCTTTAATGTATAACAACAATTGGATGTATGGGTCAAAATGTGAACGGCGCGCACCGACTAATATGCGGGAAAGATGTAAATCCCCCGACAGATTGTACATAAGGGGATCGATCTTCTGTGAAATGATGAATTGCGAGAGATGGATCGACACTTAGACAGTACGGAACACGAGCTATAGGCTCTCGCATAGCATTCGGACGTGCGAAGTCTGAGCCGAGTGAGACGCGGTCGAGTCGTCGTCGTCCTCTCCGCCTGCCGGGGACCGGCAAAGCTGGCGCCGAAACGGGGAAAACGACGGCGTCACGTACGTACCTGTGCCGGCAGGGAGGACGCGCGCGGCGGCGGGGCCCGCCAGCCACCACCGCTTGCTGCCCGCCTGCCTGCCTGCGCGCACGCGACGTCCCTCCCTCTCCGTCTCCGGCCAAAATAGACAAGCGTCCAAACCGGCGAAAAAGAGAAATAAACCCTGTGCCTTTTCTCAGTGCGAAAGAGACGAGCGACCTCGCGCCATGCCACCCAGTATAGCTGATCGATCGACAGGTGACTATTTTGCCAAAAGTCTTTCTTGCTCCAGACTTTGATCAGCGCATCTGGCCATGGACATGTCGCAGCCATTGTCCTAGGCTGTCCAAGCCAGCTACGATTTTTAAACTGAACTTGTGTTCTTGTGGTTTCAACCACTCGCCGGAGCTTCATGCATGTTTTGGTAAAGTTTTAAACTCAAATATACAATATGAAATAAACTTAATATTCCCAACATCTTATAATATTACAAAGTAGAACCGAATTTTATATTTCATAGTACAATGAATTTAGACAGTACTATTGTCCAGATTCATTGTACTATGAAATATTAAATCTAATCATAGGTTATAATATTATGAAATGGATAGAGTAGATTATATGCAACCCTGAACAACGGCAAGAGCTGCTACTACGTATATTTATATGACTTTTGCAAGGTTAATTTTGTGGTTTTAGTAAATGGCCGACAAAAGTGAAATATCTTCGTTATGATCTTTCCTATGTGTCATCGTCTTGTCGGTGATCACCTCAATATAATTTGCTGGAAATATTTATTTTGTGGATTTATTCCAAGGGATGCAATGCGTATAGTACGTACACACGTTGACTATATATACACCTACAAAATATATCAGCAGCTGCCGATCGAATACGTACATACAGCAAGAAGGCTAGCTGCATGTCCTTGAAACAACGAAAAATTAATTAATCCTATGGGTAAATCCCTTCACAATTATAAGGTTAGGTAATACACTAATACTACTATAAATGCAACAACTATGATGTATATGTTTTATATTGATATATTGAAAGTAGAGTTGCACACATATTATACGACTACTCTAGCTAGCATGTATGTGAACAACAAAATATAGATGTACATTTCTTACTCAACTACTGACAGCTTTTGCTCTAGACATGTACTTCCTCTGGTCAAAAAAGTCATTTTAAGATACGTGTGGTTAATAGAAATAACTTTGATAGAATATAGATTTTTGCTATATGAAAATTACATAGTCAAATTTGTATTATACAGATGCGATAGTTCCTGGATTTATGTAAAAAAAGTTGAGCAATCAAAGTTATATTTTTTCGATTTCAAAATAAAAAAGGGTTTTTTTCGTAACTGGATCTGTAATACTACAGTACTATAGATATATATGCAATATTTGACCATAGAGTTGTATTTGCTACAATATGTGTACTCTAACGCAAACGAATTAAAATTTTGAATTTAATTCAAACAAATAATTTCTCGGCATGAGCTTCCCAGCGAGTCGATCTGAGATGCGGAATGCTCTCAGTGGAACTGTGGATGTATAAAACATACTCTTTATAAATATATATATAAGCTGATAGAAAAAGGAAGTGATCTAGGTGAACCAAAAAAGAGCGAGGTGAGGTGAGGGAATTTTCGTACGTGTGGACAGGATGCTAGCAAGCTACTCGTCCATGCCGTGTGGCCCATACGTACATGCGTGCGTGTGTGACACGGGCGGAACGGATCGGACGAAAGGACACGAGGTGAGGTAGACGACGTCGCGACGCCGCCATGGATGGCCGCGGGCGCGCGCGCGAGAGAGAGAGAGGGAGAGAGGTTAGCTCGAGACACGTGCGTACACGTACCATGAAGGTGTCGCCGATGTTGACGACGAGCGCGCCAGGCTTGGGGCGGACGGGGCGCCACGAGCCACCGACGAGCACCTGGAGGCCGTCCACGTCACCGTCCTGCAGGAGGACGGTGAGCGCCGACGGGTCGCAGTGCGGGCCCGTGCCCAGCGTCCTCTCCGGCTCCGGGCACGCCGGGTAGTAGTTGCACCGCATGATGGAGCTGCTGTCCGCGAAGAACTCCCTGTAGTAGCCGCTCCCGAGCCCCAGGCTCTCGCCGAGCACCGCCATTATCGCCAGCGACACCTCCTCCATCGCCTCGCAGTACGCCTGGTACACATCCCTGTCCATGGCGCGCTCCCTCCATTAGTCCATCGATCTCGCATGCAAAGGTAGATGTACTGTACGTGCGTGCAAATGCCGCATGGGTACGTGAGGGCTGTACGTGTAAGTTTACTTACCCTAATGGTTTGAATTCGTTGCCCAGGGTGGAGGCGAAGTAGTCCGCGACGTTGTTGCCGCCGGAGCCGGCTTGGTGGCGGTGGCTGAAGGAGAGAGTCTCCTTCCAGGGGAGGTTGGCGACGAAGCGGTCGGCGTGGGCGGTGGTGTAGCCGGTGACCGTCCCGGGTGCGCGACGCGCGCGCTGCTTCGTGGCGAGCGGCAGGCGGAAGAAGCCCGCAGCACCGTCGAGCGCCGCGCGCGCCAGCGCAGGGGCCACGCCGTGCCCGATCACCTGGAAGAACCCGTGGCTCGCGCACGCTGCGGCCACCTGCACCGCGGCGTGGCACATCCCGTCGGCTCCCCGCAGCGCCGCGCCGAGGTCGACCGTCGGCACGTCCAGCTCCTCCTCCCTCGCCGCCGACGACGACGACAGCAGCACGTCAGCCCGCGGCCAGACGAACGGCGCCGGGATCTTGGTCTGGCGCCAGAGGTCAAGGAAGACGACGGATTCGTCCGCGCCGCCCACGCCCCCGTCGGCTTCACCTCCCTTGGCCGCAAGCCTGCCACCCCCCTCAGCTGATTCCACCATAGCCACGAGCTTGCTCGTTTCCACCATGGCAGGTGCTGTGCTGTACTACGTTTCGGCCCGCGCGCAGTTTGCAAAGTGTGCCCGAGAAATGAAAGGCGACCAGGCTAGCCTAGCTAGTAGCCTGGGCAGTGTGGCTATTTGTAATGGGAAGCTCGCCAGTGGAGTAGCAGGCGAGAGGGAGACGACGCGGGCGAGCGAGCCGCGAGCGGCAACGGCAAGAGGACAAGCTAGCGACGGAAGGGAGAGAGGGAAACATTAGGATGGATGGACGAGTTAAATTTGGAGTTTTGGACAGTGTGAGTGGGGTGGTGCATGTGTCGTCGTCTTGCAGATCGTAGCTACGCCTACGCATGGCGTGTTGGCCATGCTCGATCGATGCGCCAAATCGAAGGACGCACGCCACGCTACCTTGTTTGCCTGGTTTTCACCGTGAAGCGACCAGGCCAACAACAGTGAAACGAGTGTTTCATTGTTTCGACTTAGCGTAATCTAAGGGATTACCGCCCAACTTTCCCTCCCGATCGCTTGATTTTCAGATTTTGGAGAGTTAGTTGCGTTGGTACATGGTACATCTGATACACCACTCTTTTTACGGCAAACCTCATTGGCATCACGCTAGTGGGGGCCACAGTCACGAACCACTTTTCCATTGGCAGTTATTTAAAAATAACTCTATTTTTGTCTCTATTTACAGTGACAGTCAGCTTAGACAACCACCTTTATAAATAAACATTCCAGAAGATATAGTCTAAGACAATGTCTCTAGAAATTGAGCAATTTTAGTGACATCTGTCATTAAAATGGATATATATATATATATATATAATATATATATATATAATATTTTTATATGAACGTTACCGTTGGAGGATGAGCAAGAACCTATGCATCTGAGGTGTCTTGTCTTATTTGAAATGCCACCGCCACTAATATCAAAGGTTGTTTGTACCTCATCAACAGGGAGCCAAACATCGTCTTTCCCTCTCGTTGTTGGCGAATACAAGTTGGCCCTATTCAAGTACGGCGAGGTGTTTACGATGGAAGGCAGCAAAGGGGCCATGGGAGAAGACCGAGTTACGTTTAACTATGCTTTAGAAAAAATAAATTATTTATTTATAAACTGAATAATATTTATTTGGCAATGACAAAAATAGAAAAAAGATGTAAAATAGCTAGAAGTTCTAAAATAACTTATATTTAGAAAATAATTGAGAAAAATAAAACGGCTTATATAAAAAATTTGGAGGTAGTATTTCACAAGATGATCTTATGTAACCTCGGGAAAAAGTTACGGGAGGATGCGTGCTGAGTGAACATCGTCCCTGAGATGAGGAGATAGATATGCCGATAATTTTTAGTCACTGACATGTGGGATCCATTGTCACTACTTCTCGCAACAAGCACCAAGAGTACCACTTGATTTTAGCAACAAGTCTAACTAAGATGTAATGCCGGCCATGTATGCTTAAGTAGCTGCAATTTACCAGGTTCGAAGTGAAGGTTGGTGCAATTCAGATGAAGCCAAATACTATGCAAATGCTGAATAATGCATGAAACAAGCTGCGAAATGGAAAGCTAAACTTTTCCTTTCATACAATACCTATTCTCATTGGAGAGCAGAACGGAACAAAACGAAGAATCTCTTGTCACAACAAAGAAGGCGAGGCATGGACAAGGACATATGCATGAATCATTCATGCAAGCATGATTGGGACTTTTTTCTGAAATATATAGGTCATTCATAGAAATCCGAACAACAACCATTGGAAAAAAACCAGGCTCTAGAACAAAAACTGACTTATACTCTAATTATTAAATACTAATAATGATATTGCGGCTGCGCATGTGTGCTGGGCAATTTTTACCCGTACCTGGTCCGGTGTCCTAAACAGATATGCCGTTCGTTACCTTACCGATGATGGCTGAACGATCGGTTATCGGTAACCACTTAGTTATCTAAGAGCTCCAGCCTCATATAAAAAGCCACATGCTTCATAGATTTACAGTGATTTTATATAAAAATGCTCGGTTTCCAGAATGAATAGAAAAAAAGAACGAACCCCACATTCGAACTGGTGCGTGTAAGTCGCAAGCTGCAGGCTGCAGGCTGCAGCTCGCTTTTGTCGACGATGCCTCAAGTGGAGGTACGCGCACTGACTGAGCAAGCTAGGAGACGACGATCCGGCGAGCTAGCTCTCCGTGAGATGGTTTGCAGGAGCAGCCAAGATGAAAACCATAGGGTCACATGTCACACGAACCTCACGAGAGATCGACAAGTACCAGGAGCGAGCGAGCTAGGTGGATCACATTTCGCGATCGAACTTGTTGCACTCGCACACGCACACGCACACGCACACGCACACGCACACGCACACGCACGCGCGCGCGCGCGCCCACACACGTACAGCGGGCGCCCACTGTGTGTGTGTGTGAGAGAGAGAAACTTGATTTGTTTGTAGCTCGCATGGTACAGCAATAATATACCTAGGAGTACGGGTGAGTGTAAGTAATAGTAATTGCCTATGATCTAGCCATTTAGACCTATGGACCAGTTGGTGCAGCGGTGGATCTCGGAAGTGTAGGGTGTCTCTCGGAATAAATTGATTTTGAAGGATGTTTAGAGAAATTACTTTAATCTGTGTGAAAATTCTGCAAAATTAATGTATTTTACAGAACCCTTAAGATGATCAGGGTAGCCATGCATCTAGATTCTAGAGGTAGTAAGGTGTGTCCTTGTCACTTGTCAGCTCATGAGAGATTATCTAAATAAACTATCAAAAGTACGTTTTTTAAAAAAAAATATGCATCGGCATTATCTAAATAACTTTTTCTCAGATATTTTTTTATGTTATGGTATTTAAAAAACGCACCCTTAACACTGGTGTTCCGCACTGCTGCAATTCCGTGCCGTCTAAGACCTCAGAGACAACCAGGACAGCCGTCCAGGCTCACCGGCGTCCAAACGTGCGAGAGAGATGGACCCTTCGAAGAGAAGGGCTATTTGATGGCGTGTAAAAAATAATTTCGATTATTTATCACCTATATTTATACCGACAGACATAGTTAATTTGATATGTCATTCATAAGTACAATAGATAATAAAAAATCAGAACTTTTAGTAACAAATCATGAATTCTCTACAACGAAACAGGGTGGATTTACTACGGCACGCTGTTGCCTGTTGGACGTAGTATTCGTGGACTCCGCCGCAACCACGCATGCAAATAAACGTGGTGGGTCCAAGCATATCTGCTTTCCCCATACTTGATTGATCCATGCTGCTCTGTTGTACCTGCACGCGAGCTGGCCGCTAGCGTATTATCTGTTCGCCCTAATCTGAAATCTCCACTCCCCTGAGATCTTGATAACACATATAATTTTTGGTGTCATCCCCAGTATAAAACTTTAACAATTAATCTTCTTTAACAATATATTATAAATAACTATAAAATTAACATTAAATGAAAATCTTTTTATATATAAATTATCAACTATACCATATGCATTACATAAAATATACTCCATCTATTCTATAATATTGTAATCTAGCATCGGATTTGACACAACATAATACAACGAATCTGGCCAGTATCACTGTCTAGATTCATTGTACTATGTTGCTCGCTTCATCCCATAATATTGTAACCTAGGACTGAATTCGATCCAACATGATACAACGAATATGGATAGCGACACTATACATTAAATCTTTTTAATACGTACATGTCTTATATTTTTTTCTCGGAGGACGAGAATATATAGATATACACACAGTTTTAATTGATCTTGTGTCTGCTTGTCCGGTTTCGGAGACAGAGCTATCTACAGGTGCGTACCATGTATATCTTCTCTCGGATTCTTATTCGCAACGTTACAATGCAAGGTTTGTCGTGGTGGATGGATCTATCGCCGCTGTGCGGCTATATGTATGAAAAGCAATTCGTACTGCGCCATACGCTGTTTAGATGCGACGCGCGGCCGGGCGATGCATGCTACCAGACGCAAGGACTGCCACTTGATTCTTGGTCGATTCTGCTGCCCCCGTTGTTCTCTCTTCTCTGGGCAAACTTCGGAATTTGGAGCTTCTGGCTTTAACTGTTCAGTTCTAGCAAGAATCGCTGCTCCCACGTTCCAAACAGTACTCCCCGTATGATCACTCTAACAAAACAAATTGCGTTTTCTGAATTCTGATTATGCATGTATGTGTTTATATCATATCAAGAATGTAATGGTGGGTCTAGTTTCAATAAGCTATCAATTATTTGCCACAAATATTGACAGGAAGGATATGCCACTCAACAAATTGGGGCATGCTTTGTATATTTAATATTTAAAAAAGGTTAGTGACAAAGTTGGTGTTTATTAGCTTCGGTATATTAGTGTTATTATACAGATTTGTTGTACTATAAAATATTAAATCTGATCTTAAGTTATAATATTATGAAAGAGAGTATATTACATTATTACAACCGAGCTGTGTAAGGGCAGCCGCACCAAAAGAAAAAACAGCCTCTCATATAAAAGTTTTTTCATATAATAGTTTATACGAATACGATAAGCTACATATATACATAATTCATAAGGACTGAAGAAGTGTTTATGATCTCTCTTCTGGTAATTTCGGTTCATTTATAATATGAATTATACAACAATAAAAATAATACTGTAAATCATATCGTTACAGATAGTTTGTTAATATACGTTACCATTGCCGTAAGACAAGCGTAAGATCCGGTGGGCCCGCCTCGACTGTACAGCTAAGTCCCACCGCCTCGTTATGTCTCCCTCTCTCTCCTGGCGCCACCTCGCCCTCCCCTCCTCCGCTCTCGCGCGCCGCCGCCGCCGCTCCGTCCCCGTTCCCCCATCCTCCTCCTCCGCCCTCTCCCAATGAGGCCGCCGCATCTGCCAGCAAGGAGGTCGAGGCCACCGCTCCTCGTAGGGGCGGGACGCGAGCCACCGGCCACCCCCGCCCTCTTCTCCTCTACCTCTCTGCCTACCGCCGCCTTTCTCCGTCTCCGGCCGCGCGCTCTTCCTCTCCCTTGCTCCACCCCGCTGCTGCTTGGTGCCAGATCCGGCCCGGGGGCCGCTGGATATAGTAGCAGTGCGGAAACGGCGATGTGTTGGCCATCTCTGCGGAACTTGATCCCGCGGCGGACAACCCGAGGAACGGAGCCGGGAGCTGCTCCTGCAGCATTTCCGGGTGGCGGTGGTCTCAAGGAGGCGTAGGAGACCGAGGCGGCGAGGCCAAACTCCTACTGCCCTAGCTCTGTCATGGCTATCGTGTCTCGCAATGTTTTGTTCTTGGTGTGTTCTAGGTGACACGTGTGATGGTCGGCTGACGAAGATGACGACGGTGTGATGTGATGTGATGTGATGTGAAAACAGAATGATAACTTTGTTTGCTTGGATCGTCCATGATCAGCCATGATGATAACTTTGTTTGCTGTTCTTGAATCAACCTGCATGAATGTATGCAGGTGGAATGTAAGCGTGTTAATGCAAGTTGATCGGGTGACAGATGCAAGCCTGCATGAATGTGAATTATATTGTATTTCTAAGATACTCATAATATAAAAAAATATTCAAATTTTATTCTAAAATATAAGGAATTTTACAAAGTCCCATCAAACACTTCTTATATAATTTTAGAGCAATTTTATGGTGCATTCTACTAATAGTAGAATAAATCTTAAACATTTATCTCCAATCCAAAGGTTAAAAATAATTTCTATTATTTTCTTGATTAGTGGTAGTACAATTTAAAAATGATAAAATCATCAAAAAAATGAGTGAAACAGAGATGACAACTAGACAATGAAACAAATATGTGCAAATTCTATAATGATGATTATACCCAAAATATAATAAATTAAAATACTAATTTACCTATCCATTGACTAATATTGATTCTATTGATAGTAATATAATGTACCATAATGATACTCTAATTTCATTATCCCCGACAACCTTTGCTCTTCTAACATGTTATTGAGTTTTTTTTCAAAAAAACATATGATCATTTTATTGTACTAATGATACTCTAATTCCATTATAACCCCCGACAACCTTTGCTCTTTTAACATGTTCTTGAGTTTTTTTTCAAAAAACATATGATAATTTTATTGTACTAATGATACTCTAATTCCATTATAACCCCCGACAACCTTTGCTCTCTTAACATGTTCTTGAGTTTTTTTTTTCAAAAAAAAACATATGATCATTTTATTGTAGTACAGAAGGACGAGTAATATTTTATATTAGAAACCAATAATGGTACTCTCTATCACAGCATCA
>KE370841.1:365594-396568 GCA_000418225.1 Zizania latifolia
GGCCGTCGCCGGCCACGTCGCGGGGTTCCTGGCCTTCAGGACCGGCCTGTTCGGCGGCGGGCCGACGCCGGTGGAGGAGGACCGCAAGTACGACCCTGTGTGCTGTAGCTAGCTAGCTGCCTAGCGATCGTCGATCCACCATGCTAGCTAACTCTCTTGTCGTCGTTGGTGTGTTCTTGTGTATTATGGGCGATCGATTGGATGGTGCTTCCATGTTGTGGTCTGTTTGGCCTGATTAATTTCTTTCCCTTGTAAGGCTCACTGATCATGATGTGATTTGTAAGTTTCTTGATGGTTCATCTCAGGTTTGGAATCTCTAATCTCTGCGAATGGTGTGACTTCTGGTTGTAATTTCAATGGTTACAAACAGGGTAATAGTAAGTCTGTGTAATTGTTCTTCAATCCATGCTTGAATTATTTGCATCCTCATGTGCTGATTGGCCCAAAACTCTTCTGCAACTTTGTTTCTTCCCTTCCTGCAGTCGCTCTGCCGACTCAAAATTTGCTTGCTCCGTCGATTTTGTTCTCAGTGCGTTTTCCATTCGAGTTCTCCCGCCTTCGCTTTCCTGATGCACTATGGGCCAGTCACTGGTAATTCTCTGCGACGCAAACAGAATTTTAGCATGTTGCAAAAAAATTAAAAGATAACGTGACAAGTGTCAACTGTCAGCTTTATACTGTTTTGTTGCATTATCCACTGTTGTATTTTGTGATAAAACACCACTAAACTACGAATGGGAGAGAGGATTTTTACACACAAGCGTAGATACATAGAAAGCTTAACTACCGAGCGATTTTACGGTTTTTAAAGAAAGAGATAGTCAAGAGATATTATAATTTTAGTGTTAATTTTGATACCAAAATTTTTCTAACTATAAAGAATCTGAGTTCATGATCGTAATCACGGAGTTAGCTAATAACAAGCCAAACATAGACACGCATGCTCCGTCAGGTTAAAATACCAAATTGAACCCATTAGGTCTCCTCAAACCCGATAGCAGGAGCGGCCGATTGTGGAGACAGCAAGGGCAGTGATGGCGGTGGCATGGGGCGACCTGAGCAGTGAGGGCGTCAAGCGGTAGGGGCGATCGAGCAAGGAGACAGAGTGTGCTCAGAGGAGTACTATTGGACTATTGAGTTGATTCTATTGTAATTTACGGAGACTTACAAATTAATCATTACACTTACATGTATATACATACAGTTTCTCACCTAATTAACACATTGATAAAAAAGAACCCAAACCTAGCCCCATAAGGACGGATCCCTCTCACCTTCGGTAAAATTGCCACCTAGCTATGGGTCTAAAGGGTTTCATGGCCTCATATCAAACTGTTCGTTTAACGATCCATAAAAAATATGGTTATCTCGTAGTGACTCGTCACACATGAATGGTGGGCGATTCTGACGGCATTGACATTCTGCAGCTTACAAACAGCATCGCATGATGGCTTGTTGTTCTCCATATATAATATAAAAAAACAAACTAGATAAGGTCAAAGCAATTGGTCCATCTCAAAGTGGGAGAAGGTCAGAAAGCTGATCCAGGTCTAGGCCTAATCATCTCTTTGGGCTTCGCCACTTGTAAATTCTAGTAAAATCTTGTCTTGACAGTGGAAGCCTCAGAATGATCCATGCTTTGCTTCACGCCGTACGAAGGATTTCCCCGTTGACATTCTGCGTCCTGCACACAGCATGGCATGATGGCATGCTGTTCTCCATACATAATGTAAATAAAAATCCAAACAAATTAACTTCAAGATAAGCTAAAAAAGCAATCGGTCCATCTCAAAAGGACAAAGTCAGAAAGCTGATCCAGGTCCAAGCCTAATCGTCTCTTTGGGCTTCCTATTTAGACGTTGTTTGGTAAGTCTGGTATACCGTCTCGTCTCATCCCCATAGATAGGCTTTTTAAATTCAACTGAATTTTCAGCCCATTTCAAGAAAATGCCAGAAAAAGGCTTTGCCAGACTGTGCCTTACTCCTTCCGTTATATTTATATATTATTTAACTTTTTTAGAATTAAAACTTTTTGAATTTTAACTAATTTTATAAAAAATATACCAACAACGCTAAAATCAAATAAATTTTTTGTTAAATTCACCATAAAATATATTTTAATAATATATTTATTTAATATTACGTATAGAATATAAATTTAACTTAAAAGCTTACACACATCTAACCGCACGCTGTATTTTGGACCATTATTCATTTATTCCCGTATTATATTAGCACAGCCCACGCAGTCTTTGGAAAATAAATAAAAAAGAAATAAAGACCACGCCTTTGTCTGCCTACTAGTCCCCGACCGGCTTGGCGACGAGCCGGAGAGGAACTCGCCGCCTCACGGTGAGTCCCGGCATGTCGGACATGTCGAGCTCCTCACCGGGCGGCGGGAGCTCCCAGTCGAACAGGCGCACCAGGTTGGCCAGCGTGAGCTCGACGGTGGCGAGGCCGAACTGCAACCCTGGGCAGACGCGCCGCCCGGCGCCGAACGGGACGAGCTGGAAGTGGAGGCCCCTCAGGTCCACCGCCTCCTGGCCGCTCTCCGGCAGGAACCTGTCCGGGAGGAAGTCGTCGGGCGCGCGCCAGGCGTCTGGGTCGCGGTGGATCGCCCAGGCGTTGACGAACACGCGGGTGCCCCTGGCGACGTGGTGCCCCAGCACGGTGGCGTCCCGCGCGCACTCCCGCGGGATGAGCAGCGGCACCGGCGGGTGGAGCCGGAGCGTCTCCTTCACCACGGCCCTCAGGTACGGCGTGGAGTCGCGGCCGCGCGCGTCGGGTCCAGCCGCCGGCGGGGGCGCCTTGCGCACCTCGTGCTGCAGCTTCCGCATCGCCGCCGGGTTCTTCATGAGCTCCGACATGGCCCACTCCAGCACGATGAACGACGTGTCCGTCCCCGCCGCAAACATGTCCTGCATGAGTGAAATGCTTCGACGAAATTAAAAGAGCACAAAAAATCAGAAAAAATGAGATAGGAAATAATCAAATAAATATGATTTATACCTGCAAGAGCGATTTGATGATGTCCCTTGTAAGCTGGAACCCCTCCTGCATCTCGCTCTCCTCCTGCAGCGCGAGCAGCACGTCGACGAAGTCCTCCTCCTCCTTGTCGCCGGCGCCGCCGTCTCCCCCGCGGCGCTTCCCCTCGTGCTCCGTGATCACCCTCTCGAGCAGCTCGTCCCACCGCTTGAGGTTCCTCCGCGCCCTGGCGGCGAAGCCGGAGAGCAGCACGTCGGCCCACGCCAGCGCCGGGAAGAAGTCGCCGACACAGAACCCGCCCAGAAGCGCCGCGTTCTCCTCGATGAGCTCCTGGAACAGTTCGCTCCTCTTTTCGTCCTCCGGGGAGAGCCTCCCGGAGACCGCCCGGAAGATGACGTCGTTCGCAAACCGGTACAGCGCCTTGCTGACGTCCACCACCGCTGCAGGAGAGGCGGCGGCCTCGCTACTGATGACCTGGACCAGGAGCGCAACCTCCTGCTCCTTCATGCCGCCGTAGCGGTGGGAGCTGGCGGCGCTGAGGACGTGCGCAGAGCAGAGGCGGCGGACGTGCCGCCAGTGCTCGCCGTGGGGCGCCAAGACGAGGTCCTTGAACCCGTACGTGAGGATCTCTGCCGTGCGGAAGTAGGGCCGAGTGGCGAACGCTTGGTCGTGCTCTCGCATGAGCGCTGCGGCGGCGGTCGGGGATGACGCGACCAGCGCGGGGACCTGGCCGAGGCGGAGCCGCATCAGGTGGGGCGCGCCGTGGGCCACGGCGAGGTCGCGCAGGGCGCGGTGAGGGAGCGCGCCCACCTGGTGCAGGTTGCCGATGATGGGTAGGCCCGGAGGAGCGGGAGGTTGACGCCGCGCGTACCCGCCGGTGCCGCGGACGCTGCTGAGGAAGAAGAAGCCAGCGAGGAGCAAGGGGAGGAGGAGCAGCAGGGCCGACAGCTCCATCGTTATTGCCATGACGAAGAGCTGTAGATTTATCTGTTCACCTTTTCAATTCTAAATTATAAGTGTTTTTAGTTTGTTGAATGTAAAATAAGTTGAGAAGAAAATTATGGTGCCTCTCGTTAAGGCTTTTTCAACTCATAAAAACTATGAATAATTCATAAAAGAGAGGATGTGTTTTTAGAGACACACATTTATACATATATTCTCTAATATATTTTTTATAAAAAAAAAATAATATTTTATACATGCACCATAAACAAAAATATTTGCACGGCATTATATTTAATGCTATGAAAATTACTCTAGAGTTCCAACGATCTAGGAATGTTTTTTGGTGTGTTGGTATGTGTGCCGACTTGATTTACAGATGAAGAAATCATTTTTATCTTTTTTCTTATTAACTTTTCTGCTATCTAAATAAAATGCTTACGTAACACTATATTTAATGTTATAGAAACTATTCTAGTTAGAGAGTTGGAACTTGGAAATGCCCTAATCAATAACCATACTCATTAAATGAATGATAGCTAGAGAACATTAAAAAATGGGAGGTCTCATTAAATAAGAGATATTATCTGTTCTCATTAAATAAGAGATATTCTTTAATATTATGTTCGGTTTATATTATCAATACATGTCCCTGTCTAATCCGGCAGAGCAAGCTGCTTAACAGCTTGAGTGGCGGAAGATGCACGCACATGTAGATTTGGTAGGCCAAATTTCTAACATATTCTACTTGGAATGGATCGGAAATTCGATCCGATAAACATGTCCTTACGTGTAAACTAGAGTCCGGTAGGGCGAGTTTTTTTCTCTGCCAAGCAAAAGCGTTATAGCGGATGGTAAGTTTGTGTAGTGAATGCTCTGAGCCTCTGACTGCTGTTCAGAGTGAGCTGTGAGCATTTTCTTCAGGGTTCAGGCATCTTGATTGTGTGATTATCGCATGGGATGTACCAGGCCGGTGTATGACCGTTGGCCCGTTTTGCGTGGGGATAACTGGTCCTCGTAATTTGCTGCCCCTGCCCGACGTGAACTTGAAGTCTTGAAGTCATGGACATCAAAATCGACCAAAACAAATCTGATAATTGTAACGGTGAATCGTACATTGGACCAGAGCGATGGATACTACTATTACATAGACAGTGGTACCATTATTAGATCAGGCTATGTGATTGAGGGTGGGAGGAGGTAAGAGAGGGCAATCTTACATTACCCATTTAGCGGTAAGTAAAAATTATATTAGAGTCAAATATGTTTATAATTTTGTACTCATAATTATGATATTAAATCGTACTCTATCATATAGATAGGTAAATGGGCACGGATGTAGATAGTCACTACGTATGCCTGTTTCGCTCATTTACTCGGCAGAGAATCCTTCGTCATGCTTATATGGGCGTGTTAATATGTATATTGGTTCTTCATTAGTGTTCTGTCATCTCAACAATCTGATCTATTACGATTCTTTTTGTTTGACAAAGTAATTTTTTGATTAACTATCTAGTTATTGTTGGGGTAAAATATTCTCGCTGTATAAGCAACAACTTTCTCAACTTAAAGCATCTCGAAAAGATGTTCGAAGACACTTCGAGCAGCATGCCCTTAGACGAATCTTTAGGATTCAATCTATAGGAAGGGATCCCGAAGTCAACCTTAGGCTTTAAAGCATTGGCTTCGTTCCAAGGCTTCGAAGTGCCGAAACCACCTCAAAGGAAGGATCGAAACCAGTGACCACATCTCCTCCGACAAGACGTACATTTAATATAAAAGGTCTTAAAAGTCAGAAATAAAGACTTCGTTACATATGTAATGAGTACATTTGTGTTCATGTTCATACGGTGTCACATTTTCTCTTAGCGACCCGTCTAGAATCTAGTGGAACGTCAAAAGCTGCATCCAAGAAGAGACGCCAATATCGAATCAAAACGCAAGCTAATTTTATACTTCACGTGCTTCCAATGACACGGATGATAGAGAGTGATCAGTTGGTCACCACCATTGACGTGCTCCAGATAAACGCCCTTTCCTTTCGCCTGCAGGTTATAATCTTAGGTACTTTTGGATTTTAAAATTTAATTTGTAAGAATAATTTTAGCTAGATTTTTACTTATTAATCTAGCAACCATGAAAATAGAGCTGAACAATAACAAAGTGACGACAAAACTTTAACAAACTAATCCTAAAAGTAAGCTATAAAATTCAAAATCTAAGTGAATTATTTTCTGTAGCACATGTTCAAACCAAGCTCACCTCGATTTTGGGCCTTCGTTTATGGCCTGCAAAGCCATTTTTTTTAAAATAAAAAAGGCTGAAAAGACAACAAAATCTAGGCCCAATCTGATAAAAAGCCTGAGATTGAGACTAAGATCATGAATTTACTTAATTTCACATGCTTATACAACAGCTCATAAAAAACAGTTCAATTATAACGTGGATAATCTAGTTCCATGTATACTGCCATACTACAAATTTTTTAAATGAGATTTCATTCAACAAAAGAAAGCATCCGGCGCCATACTGCAAATGCCATAAAGAAACCAAATTTCTGAGTCACAAGCCACTCCTACGAACCAAATTGAGCCCTTACACACAAAGTATGCGGATCAGTGGCCCTCACGGATGAAATTAAAGCAAAACCATGGCATAACAGGAAATGCTCGGGATCAATCAAACAAAACGTACGTCTCTTTCACACACAACAAAACATTCGACACATCAAGATTCCACTGAGAAGCAGCAGCAGCCACACCAAACCAGCTATACAGTCCCAGCGCGCTTATCTACTACTGACCCAGTGGTCTTAGAAGAAAGCAACTAATCTCTCCATTTGTAAAGACTTTATTTTTAGCCATTCTAATATACAGAAATAAATTAATTATCTTATATTAATCTTGTTAATTCTAACTCTGTGCAATCTGATTTGGTGACGTCTTTGGTGCGGGAAAAAAATCTGTGGGGTGGTCCTCACTCTTTTTATCGTGAGAGCTCCTCTAGATACTCGTCACGTAAAGGTGGAGAGCATTCGATGGACTGAAGCGAAAGGAGTTGGGGCGGCGGCGGAGGTGACGGCTTGGCCGACAGGGGCGGTGGCGAGAGCAGCGAGGACAGGCGGTAGCAGAGGCGATGACGTGGCCGGCTAGGGCAACGGAGGTAGCTGTCGTTGTCGGATCCATGGCAGCCGGTAGCGTCAGATCGATGACCACGAGCACCCCATCGCCCAGCCTCGCCGATGACGCGGCCCTCGCCGCCCCGCGCCCCTGCCCCCTCCGCCCTCGTCTCTGACCACGCCACCCTATGCCGCCCTCATCGTCTGGCCTCGTTAGCCCCGCGACCCTCACCGTCTATCCTCGCTGCCTCGCACCACCGCCCCCACCCCCGTCAGCTATGCCATCGCCTCCATCGCCGCCTCGGCTCCCTTCACTCTGGTCCGTGGGATACTCTTTACCCTCACGTGGCAAGCATCTGGAGGATCCTCACAGTGGAGAGAGTGAAGACCACCCGCATATAATTTTTTTCCTTCGGTGTCTATCTACTACTTATCATTTTATAGTCTTGCCAGATAAATCAATTACTTTCTCTGTCATGCAAATAATGTATTTTTGACAATTCTTAAACAGATTAGTAACTTGAAGAAATAAATTAGGTACCTGTCAGCTTGCACGTTACACGCAAGCACCGCTGCACCAGCACCCGCAAACCACCCGTAAAAGGGAGCCTGCCTACCGTGGCCACCGACCGACCGGGCGGCCGCGAAACATCCGCCTCGTCGCGGTCGGCCTCCAACTGTGCGTCTGTGCGCCGAGGGGATCTCATCTCGCGTTCGCGATCACGCGAGGCGACCAACCACGGCACCACCCCATCACCGCCGCGGACAAAAAGAGTAGAGCTCGCACGGCACGAGCCGAAGAAACCACGCGCACGCGCGCACGGCGATTCGGTCATTCTCTTTCCTTCCCGACGACGCCGCCGCCGCCGCCGCTCGCGCGCGCGTCGCTCTGGGAGGAGTGGACTGCGTGCGTGGTACAGTACAGGGCGAGAAAAAGATGGGGGGCTACCAGTAGAGCGAGCGAGCAAGCAAGCTGACGAGAAAGGCAGGCGGCCGGAAGACGGATCTCGCATGCGCGGTCGACGGAGGGGAGGGGAGGGGGTCTAGCTGGGTCGTGGGAGGCGTCCGGCGGCTCCATGGGCGGGGCGCGGCTGGGGATGAGATGGGTGGAGGGTATGTCGGCGGACAACGTCAAGGGGCTGCTGCTGGCGCTCTCCTCCAGCCTCTTCATCGGCGCCAGCTTCATCGTCAAGAAGAAGGGGCTCAAGAAGGCCGGCGCCTCCGGCGTCCGCGCAGGTGGGTGGCTCTCAGCCAGCTCCGCCTCCGCCTCTGCTCTGCTTTGCTCGCTCCCTTCTCATCTCGCTATCGAGCGAATAGCAGGGGACGCTCTCCTCTGACGCCGCCGCCGTGCTGGCTCTGTAGCTTAGATCTGAGCCAGCGAGATTTGGATCTTGGTTGTGGTGTCGGTGGGCATGAGTTAGGAGTTTGGAGCTGTACGTGCATTGGAGATCGGGCGGGCTGATCTGGTGAAAAATAGCTGTTCTTGCATATGTAGCTCAATCGATTTTGTTCCAGCAAGATGGCTCATTGACTACTAGCATAGCTGATGTTACAGTGGTGATGGAGTGATGCACCTTTCTGCTCTCGTTTATAATTCAATGGCATTGCGATTCGTCACCCCTTTTTCTACAGTTTCCTTGTTAAATTTAGCAATTACAACAAGCTTACACAGGTGTGGAAAATCGTTTACTGTACAAGAACAAGAATCTACTCTTGCAGAAAATCGTTGCAACTGGATAATATATGCAATTGCTGTTACCCCATTTTTTTCGTCGCGCTTTAAACTTCCATTGATGATCAATCCTTGCTGTGTAATATGTCTCCCGTCATCTGCCACTTGTCAGTGAATCATGAAACTACCATATAGAGAATTTTGCTTCGCCAAATAGATCTTTAACTCTTCAGTAATTTCGCTTATATTGTTGACTTGCAACAGGTGTTGGTGGCTACTCTTACTTGCTTGAGCCATTGTGGTGGGCAGGAATGACAGCAAGTAGGTGTTTTTCTTCATTCAGTGGATATACTAGTCAACAAAGTTATTTCTATCCATGGTGATAATGCTGATTGATGTACTATGCTGTCTCTCAGTGATTGTTGGGGAGATCGCCAACTTTGCAGCTTATGCTTTTGCTCCTGCTATCTTGGTCACTCCACTTGGTGCACTTAGCATAATTATTAGGTAAGACTAGTGTGTTATTGTACGACCTCCAAGTGGTACACTGAAAATCTTCATTTTGTGTATATTCAATTAAATCTGACAATGGCATCCTCTCTTATAGTGCTGTTCTTGCACACATTATTTTGAGGGAGAAGCTACACATATTTGGTATACTTGGGTGTATTCTTTGTGTTGTGGGCTCGACAAGTATTGTGCTTCATGCACCTCCAGAGCGTGAAATTGAGTCCGTGGCAGAAGTATGGGATCTTGCTACTGAACCAGGTATACTTCTACCTCCGTGCACAACATAATAATAATGAAAATTAGAAAATAGTGACTTCATTTAGAAATATTGGTTTTCCAGGTACTAATGTTTAAATTTTATGTTTCAGCATTTCTACTATATGCAAGCATTGTGCTTGCGGCAGCTTTTGTGCTCATAATCCATTTTGTCCCACAGTATGGTCAAACACATATCATGGTGTACATTGGTGTCTGTTCTCTTGTGGGATCCTTATCGGTATGCATGTCACTTATGAACAGCTCTCATGATGTGTATGAACAAAATCCTTAATTAGTTTATGGTTTAAATGAATTCATTCTGTTAGCTGCTTTCTTTGGCAGGTTATGAGTGTAAAAGCTCTTGGAATAGCCTTGAAGCTGACATTTTCAGGGATGAACCAGCTTGTTTATCCACAGACATGGATGTTCTTACTTGTTGTAGTTGCATGCATAGTAACACAGATGAACTATCTGAATAAGGTATGATCAATGTTGGCATGCCAAGAGAAAGCAAAAATATGGAGCATAGGCCAAATAAAAATGTTTGCTATGTGGAATATGTCTTCTGCTCTATATCAATTTGAATTTGACAGTTTACTTTCGCAGGCCCTTGACACATTCAATACTGCAGTAGTTTCACCCATATATTATACGATGTTTACATCCTTGACCATTTTGGCTAGTGTGATCATGTTCAAGGTAACAGGTTTTGAGCTTAATTTATTTGTTGACATAATTGTATACCAAGAATCTCTTATCTCCCATCTTTTAAAGTGATGTTGACACTGTTAATTAATTTACTTATCTTGTTCGATATGATAATATACCAGAAGTATTCTTTATTTTCAAAAAGTCAGTTACGCTTTAATGGAAAATTGGAAATCAATCTTTTATACACTGTGAATTGATTGTACGGTTGCACAGATCAAATCAAATCTTGACTTATCCTTCTGCACTTTTTAGAAATATGTTGGGACCTTTAGCGTTCAGTTTTTTACCATGCCATTTAACTTTGCATCCAACTTCGTAAATGACCACCCATCATATTTCCTTGCTGCATTTAATATGGTACTATAGCCGATTGATATCAAAAATTGCAAATTCTACTTACATGGGGGTGGATAGATTTGTTTATGGGCCCATATATCCAAAATTGTTCCCATTATTATACTGCTCACAAAGATCCTTCTTCTCTGGTGTGAATAGGCCATGTAGTTCTGCGAGTATATATCTAAAATAATATTGGAATACCTGCCATATGACAATGAATTTGTGAATCGTGATAATGCCACACATTCTCTATTGGCCAAGCTCGATTATCAAATTTGTGCATCAGTGTTCAGTCAATCTCTTATCGTGTTCCATTAATCCATATTTCCATTGACAATGTTTCAGAACTATATGTTGATGCAACCCTGACTGTGTGCAGGACTGGGATCGTCAAAATCCAACGCAAATTGTCACAGAGATGTGTGGTTTTGTTACTATCCTTTCTGGGACGTTTCTTCTTCACAAGACGAAGGATATGGTGGATGGTATGACAGCATCTCATCCCATCTTGACTTGAAATGGCTCCTATTGGTAAATTTTTATTCATTCATTCATTGTCATCACAGGTCCCCCACCATATTTACCTATCCGACTACCTAAACACACGGATGAGGATGGTTATGCTACGGAAGGAATTCCCCTTAGATCTGCTGCTGATGGCATTCCACTCAGGTCACCGAGGGCCACAGAATCATTTCGCTCGACATGATAACCTGCTAGTGCTTGCAGCTGCACTTCAAGGTGTATACTGGCCACCATTGCTCCAAAACTTGGGAAGGGAAGAATCGCCATTCTTTCATCGGATACACTCATAGGATGACCGTAGGATTTAAAGGTAACGGATCGGCCCCTTTGTAATTTTGAGAGACAGGTACAGAATTTTAGGGATTATATCAGTTATACCTCTTTGGGTAAGATAACCAGAATGACCAAGAACCCATGTTCTGAATTGTAAATCAGTGAGCCAAGAACCCATGTTCTGAATTGTAAACCAGAATGACCAAGAACCCATGTTCTGAATTGTAAATCAGTGAGGCAAGAACCCATGTTCTGAATTGTAAATCAGTGAGCCATAGAGGTCATTGTCTGGAACTGCTGTATTCTTTCAAATACAATAGGGAAATAGCTCACTCATAATACAGGAAGAGGTTGAAAGAGCAGATGATGTTGATAGCCATTGTCTGTCTTCACACACTTGGCAAATCCTACCAGCTAACTCTTGTGTTCTATTGCTTTTGACATGTGTGACATTGGTCTTTGCTACTCAAAGCGTAGGATGGTTCTTTGAAGGATGGTTAGACTGTGAAAAGAGTGTGCAAGATGTTGGAAGTAAGAGTTCTGGACTTCTTTGTAAAGTATGTGTGGAACCTAAGGAGAGGGTTAGAGGCGTAGTTCTATTTTTTCTTGATTGTGAGTTTGTTTTAGTTTTGTATGTGTAATTATAATTTGGTTTTTGGAGTTGTGGTTATGGAAGGTTTTGGAGTCTAATCGCTGGTGAGTTTGTTTAATAAGTTAGTACATCATTGGGTTACAGATTACAGGCATGAGTACTATAGTTACAACTGCAAGATGGAAGCATATATATGCAGCAAGGCCCTAGCAAATTACTAGTTGCAGTAATACAACACTTGAATCTCACATAGTCACATCCGAAAAAGTGAAGAGAAAATTAAGAGAGACAGAAATGGTAGAGAAAAGAAGACATACAGGTGGGCTATCTAAGCCGATTCCATGCATGGATTAGTAGAGTCACTCGCTCGCTCGCCGATCAATCTAGCTTAGCTCGCTAGCTAGATATATAGCTACACCTTGGTGTCCGCCTTGCCGGTCGTCGAGTCCCCCTCGCCGCCGCCGTCGGCGACCTTGTTGTTGTTCCGCCCCTCGTCCATCTCCACGTCGACGTCGTCGGCCTGCTTGCCGCCGGTGGCGCCGCCCTTGTTGTTCCGGTAGATGGCGTAGAGGATCAGCTGCACGGCGCCCAGGAAGCTCCCGCACCCGTTCGGGATCTGGAAGCAAAAAACGAACGCCGACCAACCGTTAGCCCCGGAGATCGTAGAGCGCTGCATGCAGCGCAGGCGTGAAGGCGCGCGCACGGCGCGGCGCGGCGCGCGTTTAGTCCTCGTGGCCGCGCCACGCCGCGCGCCTGCACCGGCCGGTCTCGCGTACGCACCGTGACGAAGGGATCGCGGCCGAGCAGGCCGTAGACGAACCAGGACGTGCCGCACAGGAACACGGCCAGCGACAGCAGGAACGGCATGTACTCCACGCTCTTCGTCTTGACCACCAGCCTCTGCACGCGTGCACCAACCAGCAAGTTGATCGCCATGCATGCAATTCATGGAATCAACTCAATCGAGCGAAGATTCAAGGCGAGACGCGCGGTGTAGCTCGTCGTTCGAGTGCGTACGTACTTACCATGATGGAGAGGGGGGAGGCGTACATGCAGATGGAGCAGACGGTGGCAGCGACGCCGCAGAAGAGCTTGCGGCCCTGTCCGTGCAGGGCGAGCATGGAGACGAGCGCCACCACCGCGAACACCGCCGCGACGGCCGCCGCGAGGCCCAGCATCCGCAGCCGCGTCTTCTTGCTTGACGCGAAGATGACGAACACCACCACGTACGCCGTCTCGATCACCACACCGGCGCCGTTGATCGTCGACACCAGCATGTTGTTCGGTGATACGAACGGCAGCCCGTACCTTCAGAATCAACAAAATTAAACTTATTAACCGTTTATTTCACGTTGCCATTTATACTTTGCAAGCAAAATTCATGGCAAATAACACATAGGTAAGTTACGTTTAATTCCCCTTTTTTTCCGTTTAATACATACTTAAACTTCATCCAAAAAAACAAATTTTTGGCGTGATCTTTAATGTATAACTTTCATAATTATTATTTTCATAATATATCTTCAACAACTTTAAAATCAATATAAAATAAATGTGTTTTATATTTGAATTTAACTATATCACATAAATAAAAATGCATACTTTTAGTTTAATTATTAGTTTAAAGTTAAAAAATTGAACTCTTATATTTACTGGACGGAGTGAGTAAATCAAACTATTTCATGTGAAATTCGTTTGGCTAAACCTTTTACTTCTGGTTGGCTAAACGTTTTGAGAAGTTTACCATGCAGAGAGGAGGCAGTTGATGAGTGTCATGTTGTATGGCACCCCTGAGAAATCCTCCGTCGATTTTCTCCGAATGATCCTCCAGAAGGTAGGCCTGTGAACAAAAAGAGAGAAGCTTTTAGGATTCTTTTTCACAAATTCATGAGATGCAGCTGGTAGCAGCATGTCTACTGATCCAAAGAGAGATGTCAACGCATCAAACGCTTACACCGGGGATAGGAAGAGAAAGAGCGCGATGACATTGCCTGAAATTTAGAACGAATCCAATCAGTAGGATGAAGAACAAGAGCACCCATCAAAACCTAATTGTAACCAACAGAGTTAGTTTCACAGGATCAAGAATCAAAAACGAGAGGGAGTGACGCCCACCAGAAATCCCAAACAAGAACTTCGCCACATCCTCCATGTCAACTTGTCACCGCCCTTCAATTCGTTCTCGCTTATAAAACTCTCTCCTTCAGGCTGACTGAGGCAAAAACCAAAGCAAGGTGAAAACTCTGCAGGCAGGCAGGCAGACTAGCTTCTGATCGGGAGCTCGATGCAAGTGCTCAAGCTCAACCAGCACAACTGACTGACAATGCGGCGCGTGTATTGTGTGTGCCTATGTGGATGGAAGGATAGATGGATAAATGAGAACACACACACACACACACATATATATATATATATATGAATAGTTGTTGGTGTTTTATCGAACAGTACGGAGGTATCCGATATGTTATTTATCAAGTGGAAAAGCGTTATGATCTAAGCTCTACGATCGACTTAAGATAAAAAAGCTAAGAAATTTATATAGGTTTGGGTCTCTCGAAGAATAATAACCATATGTCATGTGTTTTGTGGATTGGATATATGCTAGACAAGTAGACAACTTGTGTGCACATGAAAGCATGCTTCTGGAAGGGTATCTCACCCCCTTTATGTAGTCAAGGAGCGAGATGTACATAACTAGGGCTTCTACCCGAGTCAGTTTTCTAGATACAGGAATTATGTACCGAACTCTGATATATTTTCTATTTGTAAGGATATATATGCATATTTATTTTTAATAGCAAATCCTGATATTTGGTTTTTTTATATGGCGCAAAACTTCATATCAGAATTGAACTCATGTTTATAGATCATACTAGACTTTAAAGCTTGACTAGACCTACTCTTAATCCAGATTACTTTATACTGGGGTCATATTCCGATAATAGTTGATAAGGAGAGACGAGTGCCTGACTATTGATGTCACTCAATTCTTATCATAACCACCTGAAAACGAGTGCCCGTGTAGACGTGTAGATAAACAGTATTGTTTCTAGCACCATCTTGTGCCAATCTTTTTCTTGTTTCTGTCACCGCTTAAGCAAGGGTTTCGCGTCGACGTTCGTCTTCATGTTTCGACGCAGTGGCATTGATCCGTTTTCGTGGTGTGTTGGTCGTCTGCTCGCTGATTGGAAGGACCAATCTTTTCTTTTTCAGAGAATAATGTAGTGGTTTTGAAGAATCTAGCTAGCTTCTTGGCCTGCTTCAACAGCTGCATCGACACGGAATCCCTGAATCTTCTGAAGAAATACCGAAACGATTTCTCAAAAACAATTCAGCATAATCAAAATGTGTGTTTGCCACATGTCGTCAGAGATGGACTGATGATGTCTGATGAACTTGACGAAGTGCAAATAGAATTGCTCTATTATATCGGTTGTTTGCCATGTCCTCGATCTGGCATTACAGAAGGCCCCCAAGATATGGTCAAACTTGATACAAATGTCAGGCTACAGCAAAGTAGCTGGCTGTTCTTGGCATTTAGCACCGTGAAATTGTTGAGGATATACATGGATGAATGAATGTGCATCCAGATCAATGCATCATATAGTGGTATTTGCATCCGCGAATTGGGATATGTTATCCGGTTTCGTATACTGACGCAATGCACAAGACAAGTTCAGAGCTTCAGACATCCAGTCCAGAATTCCTGCCGTTTTGTCAGTTTCCTGGCAGCTGGAGCTATGTTTCACACACGAGAAGAATCCATGAACTTTCCATTGTGCTAGCTAAAGATGCACATCGATCTGTGATGCAAAGCAACTGTGACATTGCAGTTTGCATCGAACCATGTAGAAGACATGGCACGCAGGCACGGCAGCAAGCATCACTCTGAAGTCTGAACTAGCAAGTGCAAGCGAGCTAACTGTGACAAGACAGGGTCCAGTTTGTGCCAAGAGGAATTTTGTTCACCAGAAAATTGCTGTTGCTCCAAAGTGTTATTGCATTTCCAGATTTTCTTTTTGTTCTTCACCGATCTGTAAGCGCGGTTATCAAATTTTTGGTTGATTGATCGAGCATGATCAATTTATCCAAAAATTGGACGGATTACAGCAGCTGGACAGTAATAAATATGCCGAATTTTGGAGAAAAACTGAGCGGTTCTTGGTTGAATTTAGGATTGTAAAACTTGCATCATCACCATCAAATCTGTCCAGTATCAGAAGCTTGCAACCTACTGTGGTTATCACTGAAACTTTTCGCTTTTCCTCCGATAATTCTCTAGAGTTTTCATCGCCTATACATTAATTGCAGCAAAATCCGTGGGTGCGCGTTTTATTCGGGTGATCATCGATTGGCATGATCGATTCGACAGCGATGTGCGGCATCTCCTCATCTGCATCTTTCTTCTTTCGCATTCTCAAGATGGACCAGCAGAGAACAAGTGCCAATTGATCAGTGCTAGGGTGCTACACTCTAAGCAAGAAACTGCACTAGTTCGTCTCATAGCATCTTCAACGGCCTATTTATTTTTAACTCTCTATTTGTCCATTTAGCTAGCTCTCTAAAAAGATTCATCTCTAAATCTGCTATAAGCTCCAACAGACTCTTTATTCTCAACTCTCTAAACAGTTTACTCTTCCTTTTAAAGTATCAAAATATTTTCAAAGATTTGATTTCTTTTTTAAAAAAAATACCCAAATTATAAAATTTTCAAATTTTTTTAAAAAATTCTTTTTATTTCTATTTCTTTCTTTTCTCTTTCCTTCCTTATCTTTTCTTTCTCTTTCCTCTCATTTCTTTCTTTCGTTTCCTGTTTCCTTCTTCCCGCTGAGCGCTTCTTCCTGCCAAGTGGGCGATGCAGCCGGCCAACACCGGCCTAGGCGCGGGGCCAGCGCCGGGGCAGCGCCGAACTGAAGGCGGCATCCTAGGCGCAACGCCGGCGGCCTCAGGCGCGGGGCGACACCGGTGACCAAGGGCGTCGGACTGGGGGCGGAGTAGCGACGGCCTAGGGCAAGAGTGCGCCGGCGTCAAGGCAGCAGCAGCGCGAGGGAGGCAGCTACGCACAGATAGCCAGCCAAGTTAGCTGGCCAAATCTGGCTAGCGAGAAGACTATTTTAGCTAGTTAGATGGCTTGGTCAACCGGATAGCCATTCTGTTAGAGCGTTTTTTCGTCTGAATTGCTAAAATTTAATTTAGAGAGTCTGATAAAGAGTCTATCGAAGAGGCTCTTCTAAACCCGGCGTTTTGAACAGTCAAAAACTTGCAATGCCAAGGTTGGTTCTGTCCCATTCATGGCGACGAACTGACGAGTGCAGCTAAGATAATTAAATGCACCCTGGTTGGAAGGGCTGATCCAGTGGCCAGAATTTTCACTCGTATTAGCATATATCGATCGGGTTTTAATTGGAGCTCGACGTTGCCTTGCAACCCCGGGCTCTGACCCTAGCCATGCATTCACATTATATATGCATGTCTAAATCTGCATGCATGCGTCGACTATATTTGCCGAGCTCTTATAGTCGTTAATTAGCCCACACTTCCCGCCCTGGATACTTTCCAATCGATTATCCCAATTCCCTAATCCAACCAACCCAACAATACATTCCAACAGATCTGAGTCCATAATGTAAAATCAGAAATCAGGCATAAGATGAAAAAATATCTTGCCTAAAAGGATAAAAAGATTTTTCTAAAAGAGAAATTAGATCATATACCCTTTTTTTAAATGAAAAATTAAGAATTTATCCTCCATATCACACTACATATGAGATAATTTTAGGTCAATGACATATAGACCAGTAGAATAAATTCTCAATTTACACAAGCCATTATAATCCATTAATCTGATTTTTGCATGAATCATGAATGAAGAAGAAAACACGCATAAGCTTTTTTGGCTGAAAATACATCAAAAGTAGTACCTCCATCCTAAAATAAATATATTTTTAATTTTGTTGTAATTCAAATTATTTTAACTGTGACTAAATTTATAGCAAAAGTATTAACATATAGCATACCAAATAAGTAAGCTATAAAACATATTTAATACCAAAATTATTATTGTTATTTTCTATAAATTATAAATCAAACTTTAGATAGTTTTATTTATAACAAAATTAAAATACACTTAAGAACTAAGCATCTCTAAGAGAATTGCTATTTTTGTTTATTAAAATCTCATATAGAAAGTTCTTTTAATAAAATTTAATCTCTAAATCTTCTTACTCTCTAGCAGACTCCCGATATTATATTTATATATTTTATTCTTATATCATTTACATGTGAACCCTAATTATTAAATCTCTCCATCTTTTTTTTATTTATATTTTTTTATTACCGATAGGTAGGACTAGAGTATATAGAGAATGAGAGTCACAAGTAAATAGGATGGATAAAGATTTTATGGACCTGTAAAAATAGAGAACCAAATAGAAGAGCTATTGAAGATATAATTTTAGACTAAAATCTCTAATAATACAGATCGAGAATTATATTGAGTATCTCTTAAAGATGCTCTTAAAGATGCTCTAAGGTTGGAATTCACAGCCAGTGCCTAAGTATTCGGATTAGGTTAATCATTTTTGAACCACCACATGAACATGAATCACACAGCATCAACATACTTATCCAAAACGGCTAAACTTTCGAGGCAACATTGACTCGACGACACGATTTTAACAGTAATAATGGGCAAAGCCAAGTGGCCCTATAATTTAGGTTCGAATAATGTTGTTACACAATACACAATGGTTCGGTGGACAAACTTTATTAGGCAGCAAGCACAAACTAGTAGCTAATACAAAGCGATATTTGATCCTGAGCAGAGGACCCTTGGCAATAGCTTCAGGAAGATTAGGGATCACAGACTTTTGCCATCCAGAACTAGGCCAGCCTATAAACCAGAACATTGTTTGACTGTCGGCATGTAGTGACCAGTTCGAGCACTAATCCAGTATTCTGTGCTCGTGAAAGCGATTGGGCGAGGTTTGGCTTCGCTCAGAAAGGCAGCAGATGGCCATGAGACACATCTGTTGCACTGCAACTGCCAACGTATACAATCACACGATGCCGCCGTAATCAGTGGCTCAGAGCTGAAAATGTCATAACCAAATTAACTCAACATAAAGTTCCAAAGTGATAAGCAAGAAGTTTTTGTTCTGATATTTGCTATTTTGCCACACCCGTATGAATGACAACCATACCTAGGAAACACATGGGCAAAATAGCAAATGTCACGAACTTGTATGTGGCATAAGAACAAATATCCCAATAAACAAACAAGGCAAACAAAAATTTACCTCTTAAGATCGTTGCAAACTATGAGAATGGGAACTGCATGCTGGGTTTTGTGGCAAAGCCATTGTTGTTAGCAATAGCAGGTAAATTATCAACCATGCTAGGCATATTTGGATGTGAGTCACTAGATAGAATACCAGCAGATTGAGTAGCACTGTCATCGAAGAGTCTATCATGTGTGGACTGATCCAGGGGATACAGCCAAAATGGATTGTATGGATAAGGAATTGCATAGGATACTGTTTTGTCAGGAGCAAAGAGATCATCCATATCAAAATAATTTTCACTGCTAGCAACTTCAGTGTTTGTGGGCTGGATAGTGTGTCCAGTAACACCAACATTGGAAGGAGACAAGTCATCACCATGTGGTGGCACACCTAAATCAGCAAGCATGGCAATTTCATTGTAGAGATCAGAAGTGTTAACTTCAAAAGCGTGAGCCTCGGCTTCAGGCATTGGTGGGAGACCAGAATGCTGCAAAAAACCATAAAAGAATCAACCCAGAGAAAAAATCACAAAGATGTTTTTTGTATGTGCACGCAGATGCATAAAGGGAATATAAAAGAGATTGGGTATAGAAAATGGTCTATCTACCTCCCCAGCAGGATTGCCATGATGAGGAGAATAAGATAAAAACCCAGACAGTTCTTCCAATACAAGCCCATCAATTACAGGACTGTATGAATTATTGATCTCATTAGAACAATTGTTCACACAAACCACCCCATATCCAGTAGATGGAACAGAGTGTTGAGAAGGCAATTCCAGGAGAGCACATTCAGCAGTAGCAGTAATATTTTCAAATGATGATTCATTCCCAGTACAAACAGCAGGTGAATGCGCCACAGGTGGTTCATCAACAGCTCTGGCAGCAACAGAAGGGTGAATACATGTTTCACCTGTAGAATTTACTACCTCTGAAGAGGGAAGCAAAGGAAACACAGAAGTTTCAACATTTGCAGTTGGCAGCAAAGGAAATTTAGAAGTTTCAGCATCTGCATGCTCCCATTCATCTTCATTAAATGGAGCCCCATATTGCTCCCCAATCCTTGGACCCAAGCCACTTTTCTTGAAAATTTTGCAGAGTACATAATCATCCTGAAATGTTAAATCAAAACGTGGATCAATATATTGAGTACAATACTACAATGCACCAATAGCATGCCAAAAGTAGTACTTCATGGATAAATACCACAAGTAAAAGGTCATATATTAGCTCAGATATATCTACTTTTGCTTACTATAAATTTTAAACATAAATTTTACTTCAAAAGAGTCATTCTCTAATATAACAAAGAACGGCTATTCAATAGTAGAACAGATGCACACGACATAAGTAGCAGGGAAACATTTACTAGATCTTGACAACATAAGCTAAGCGTAGTCTTGAGAGCTTACTACACATTATAGATCGAAATAGCATTACCTTTGAAAAACCAGCAGAAACCAACTCAATATCTTCCATTCTGTATTCATACATCACCCAATCAGTCCTGTTGCCTTTAGGTGCCTTGCCTTCATGAAAAATCAATGTTTTCTTCATCCCAACAATACGAGAGTTAAGCTCAATTGTTCTATCTCTTCCACTTGTTTTCCAGTAGCCATTTGGTGTGGCACGATTTGTCCTAGTCCCCTTAGGATATTTCTTGTCATGAGGGCAAAAGAAGAACCATTCTAGATCTCTGCTCTGAATACAGGATTGAGCTGTACACAGAAACATGAGATTAGTGCAGGCAAATTTGAGCAATGCTGTGCATACAATATAGATTATAACTAGCCGTGTTTACTTGAAAATGTTTAGATTGATCGTATAATCATCTTAGTGCCAACTATTTTTTATTTAAAATTTAAAAACATAATTATATGGGAAATAGAAATTACCTGGAAGATCCCAGGGAGAAAATTTGTACAGCTCAACCTCTGATATAGCTTGAACAATAAGTTTCTTTCCCATAATCTTCCTTTTTAAGTAGTAAGCAACAAGCTCAACATCTGTTGGATGGAAACGAAAGCCAGGTGGCAAGCAAGTTTGGGCCATTACTTTAGTGTATTTCTTGCCTTCAGTACCAACAAGACAACAGAGACCTTAGCTGATGATACAAGCAGAAATGCTTTAACAAATAATTCAGCTATCAATACTGATAATCAAAAAGTAATCGAGATTGACCAGTAAAGGAAAATTTTCGGCACTCAAACAAGAGAATTTAGGAGCACAAAACAATCAAGAGAGCACAGGAGAGAGCCGCTTTTGAATGTTGAGCACAGAAGTAACAACAAGAGGGGAGGACTTCAGAAGGTTATAGTGCGCAAACTGAGTTCACATTATGCCAAGTGTTCTGATGGGGTATCAAGAGCTTGATGGGACCAAAAAGGAGATTGATCCAATCTCAGAGAGAACAGAAGGTGTGATTGATTAGAAGCAATCCTTGGCAAGACTCAAGAAAAGCAGTAGACCAAACACTCAACCGACAAATGTTTCTGAAAACAGATGAGAGAACTTGAGTCTTGCCAATTATACTGACTACAGCAGATTCACATGATAGAAAGTATTAGCACAAAACTCCTGGTAATCCACTTGTATCAAGTGAAATCTCGGAATTTTATGAAGTATATGAACCAGAAGTAACACCAGAGGAAATAAGGAAATTCCTCGCTGAGTTCAGCAGACATGGGTGATTAGATCAAAATCCTGCATGCAAAAAAATCAACATAAGAAACATGAGTACATATATACAGAAGGAGCGCAAATATATAGAAGTTTCATGTTTTATTAAAAAATGACGTTGTAAACCCTACATAAACCCTACAGATCAGTTCCAAAAAAGTTAGTCTATAAACAGCTAATTTTATATCTTGAGCAATCCAAAGTAGGGAAATGGAAATTGAGTACCGAATCAGTTACAACGGAGAGGAAATCAACTAGTTTTGGGGTTATTTCATAAGACCAGATGGAATTTCTCTGAAAAGAGAAAACTACCCCAATCAATTTAACTTGACAAAATTCCTAGATAAACATATACTACTACATCTCTCTTAAACCACCAAAGTCAACAATCAAAAATCCCCAATCCTCCTAACCATCCCCACTGAAATCGTATCAAGTCAACGCCAGCAGAATCAAATGCTCTGATCAACGAATCCTAAACTATATATGCCCCCAATAAAATCCAAGAGCACCAACAACGCGTGCCCCAAAAACCGGCGCTCAATTCGATCAAACCCAACCCTGGTTTGCGACCCGAACCGATCGACGCAAGACAGGACCAATCCGACCTACAATCCAACCCATCGCCAAATCGGCGAACCCCACGCCAAAATTGCCACGAACTGACCAACACCAGCACACCAGCTACGGATCGACACCGATCCCCAACGTTAAGCACGCCCTAGTCGGCCGAGGCCGTCCAAAAACCGTACGAACCAGCGCGACCAGAGATCGGAGGAAGGGGCTCGAAAGATCCGGAGGGGGACTTACACGGAGGAGGCAGGGGAGCCAGCAGGACGATTGGGGATGCCGAGGAGGAGGAGGAGGTGAGCGCCGTCGACCCGTCGTCAATGAGAGGATTTGATAAGGTGAGGTTTCGGGGGAAGACGAGAGAGGCTTTTTAATAGTGTACGAACCGGGTCGCTGACTTGTGGGTCCATCGATCATCTCCCTTCTGGCCTTTTTGCTTCGAACCCCCCGGCATAGACGCGTCGCGCGACTACCGAGAAGCTTCCTTTGAACACTTTACTTTTGGAAGAAACTGATGGTTTAGCGATGATAAGAGTAAAAAATAATTGTTTATTAGATAATTATTGTTACAAAATAATATATAGTAGGTAGGTAAATATATTGAAGAAATAAAATTATTTGATTTGTGAACAAAGGTAAATAAGAAGGTATAAATGATGTTGTTTGCAAAGGTGAAAGACTAAAAACTAAGACAAGGAAATTGTTTTACAATTTTGCAGTCTAAACCCTGTTGTTGACTGTCCTGCGCTGGTTAATTAGAAAAAGGAGGAAGCTTGGGGTCATATGGGTAACTTTCCCCAACTCGGTCGTTGCCTTGCGATTTCTTTCCATTTGTTCTCTACCACGAGTGGGGTCGCGGGGTTGCGTGGAAATGTGGTCCTGCTTGGTTGTGGGCCCAGCACCGGCCAATACAATTGGGCCGAACTTGTGGGCCTCCTGAAATCCGTCCCAAAAGCCCAACCCTGGGGAGAAGTAAAGTTTTTTATTTTTTATTTCATTTATTTCTCAATTTACAAAATTATATTTATATTCTATTTTTTTTGTAAAATATACTCTTGTCACCGATCATTCTTCCAGTGGGCGAGTTTAATCAGATAAGAGCTCCTTAGTTACCACATTTACATTTAGGTCCTTATTGCCGGACGAGAACGACCTGAATACAAATATCTCCATGCCGGTGGAAAAGGCGAAAACTCGTCCTGCGATTTTTTCCCAATCGCATACTAATATATTCATAATTTCTGCCTACTGCAGTCTGTAGCAGCAGCTTCGATCGGTCAAAAAAATCGAACAGAGAGGCTAATCGTAGCTGCTTCGATCGTCACAAGCTTGTCCGTGATTAGCTTTATAATTTTTTCGTTCGCTGTCACGTTAATTTCATGTAAACACTTATATGGGATACAATTAGCTACAGAACACATTTGTGTAACAGCACAATATACTCCCCTTGAATGGGTGTTGCTTTAATTTAGTTCTACTGCAGAAAGGTGAAATACAATCTTGAGAACTATCAGGTTTTATGACACAGACAAAAAGGCTAGACCTTGATCAGCACAATAATCAACTCATTTCCAAAAGCATGATGTGATGCCTTGCAAGAAGTTGAGCAACTCCAAAAGATGAGTGCAACTAATATATACAAGCCAAGCTACAGATCAGTAAAAAGGTGCCTTGATGCAACTGAAACTGAGTTTCCAAAACCATGGATCCCCTTCCCAAACATGTGTACTTTGGGGAGACAAAAGTGATGAGACAACTGTTCTCTCTAATGTCTAGCTGGAGAGTAGACTGGTAAACAAATTACTAAGGTTTAGTTTGGTAGGCCAGAATCTTGATTTATTCTATGTGGATGGCCTAGTATTTTAAACTAAAATTTTGATTCATCTACGTGAAATGGATAGAGATCTTGGTATGTCAAACTAAACCTAAATAATCATTTAGCAGTAGCCCTAGGTCATAATCTGGCTGTGTGTGTAATGCTATAAGACAGTGTAGTAACTCAATAAGCACTAATAGAGGTAAAGTAGTAATTGTTATGGATTAATCGGTGGGTAAATATTGTAGAGAACTGAAACCTCCATCCAACTTGATCAAGTACAATACTTGTATGACACCCAAAAAGAGGAAACCCGAGCAATGAGACTCACAAACGGACAGATGATTTTAGGTTAATAGTATCGGTACAAAATTATCAAGTCACGGTCACGATTTTCAATGAGATATTAAGGTCAATAGTCTTTTAATTGGGTATTTAATGGAACTGATTGATATTTTAGTTTTTGCTATATTTTTTATAAAACTAATTAAAGATAGACAAGTTTACCTTATAAAACGGTAAAACGCATTATAATATGCAACGGAGAGAACAGAAAAGCTGTGTAGAAATAGAAAAAAACTCATAGCAAAGGGAGAAAATTGTGAAGGGAGGAATTGAAACGTGCATCGTCATGTGCCACACTGCTACTGAAAACCCGGCGGCCAGCTCTACAGCGTGCCACTAGTCAATGCAAGTGAGTTGTTAGTAGCATTTCTTTATTTAAAAGTAAAAGATGCTTCTGTTATCTGCCTTCTGCAATGGAGACTTGTTGAGTAGATCAGTAGATGCAGTATCGTTGTCAAAGTGAATCAAAGCTTTGACAACTTGAACCTTCCGGTGCCATGCTTTGTTAATTCTTGTTGGTATCATCTTTTCAATCGATTGGTAGCTGGTCGCACCACTTGGTTTGATTTAAGTTAGTATATGAGATGATAGAGCTAGTTAGTAGTGTTTGCTTCGTGCAAGAGCAAGAAGAAGAAATCAAGTTGGTTTAGTATAGTTGTTTGGTCGAGGGAGTGAAATGGTTTGGTTGTGTTTGGTCAAGAGAATAGAGTAGAATGGGATAAATATTACTATGTAACTAAATTAATCTAGATAAAAAATAATATATATACACATAATATAAAACAGTATATATTTCCTTTAATTTAATAAATCATAGAAAAATTATTTTAAAGCTTTCTATTAACGTTCTAGCATCAAATTTTTGAACTCTTTATTCGTTATAGAAACTTTATTTTTAGCTCTTTAATTTTATTTAAAAAAACTTTATTATAAGTCAAAAAGTTTTATTCTTTTATTATCCTTACCTGTCACTTTATAATAATATTTGTTATTAATAGATAATACTTTAATTTTTGCTTCACTACTAATTTATTAAATTTATTAAAAAATAATTTTTTCGTGAGACTGATTGGATAATATACAATTGTTTCATCGCAAGGCAAAGTTTGAGTCGAAACACAAATCAGGCAATTCCAGAAGCCTTTGCGCCTCCACAGTTCCGCACACGGTACCACCAATGCTCGCCTGCACGATGGCGCCCCCTCCAAAATCTCACAGACATGTAGGCCACCACGTATACGTACCCCACATGTCAGTGACGTGGCTCCGCCAACCTTCCGAACTGAAACTTACGCCCGCATCTGCCGCAACCCGGCAACTGCCTCCCCTCGTCGCCCCATCTCCCGGCTCCCGCCGGCACGCGACGCGAGCTCACAGCTCACAGGACAGCTCGATACGCCGCTCCGCCCACCGCACGGCGAGAAATCTCTCTCGCAGGGCTGTGAAAGTAGGTAGCTAGTCTCTACGCGGCTGCTAGCGCGAGACGGAGGCGGAGGCGGAGGCCGACGGCATTTGGGCCGATTTGGCGAGCTGGAGGAGCCGGGGGATGGGGGATCTGGCGGAGGAGGTGTCGAGATGCTGAGCGCCTCGTCCTCTAGCCGTGGAGGCTTCGCGCGCCACGCTCCGAGGGGCGGTGCGGGGCCTGGAAGCCCGCGGGTGTCTGCTGCGGCCCAGCGGAGGAGGTGGTGGTCGCCTCCCTCGGGCACGTCGCTGGAGCGCGTCGCGCTCGCGTTCTTCCTGGCCTCCGTGGCGCTCGTTCTCTCCTGCGCGCTGTACCTCTACGTGTTCCGGTACCTTGGCCGGGGGCGCGTGGTCGCCGGGTTCGTCGGCGAGGACCTCGAGCCGTGCGACGTGTTCGACGGCAGCTGGGTGCCCGACGCGAGCTACCCTCTGTACAACAGCTCGCGGTGCCCGTTCGCGGAGAGGGGTTTCAACTGCCTGGCCAACGGCCGGAAGGACACCGGGTACCTGAAATGGCGGTGGAAGCCGCGGCGGTGCGACGCGCCGAGATTCCACGCCCGCGCCGCGCTGGAGCGGCTGCGGGGGAAGCGAGTCGTGTTCGTGGGGGACTCCATGAGCCGCACGCAGTGGGAGTCCTTCATCTGCATGCTCATGGCCGGCGTGGACGATCCCAAGACGGTGTACGAGGTGAACGGGAACCGGATCAGCAAGACGATACGGAACTTGGCGGTGAGGTTCGCATCGCACGACCTCACCGTGGAGTTCTTCCGGTCGGTGTTCCTTGTCCAGCAGCACCCACCGCCTAGGCACGCGCCGAAGAGGGTCAAGTCGGCTCTGCGGCTGGACAGGTTGGATAATATCAGCCGGAAATGGGTGAATTCTGATGTGCTAATTTTCAACACTGGGCACTGGTGGACTCCTACCAAATTGTTTGAAATGTAAGGCCGCTTGTTTTAGTTTACTACCATCTTTTAGTTCTAAGCATCAACTCATCATGTATATCTGTTTTCAGTACCTTTCCATCATAGAAAACATCTATTTTCGGTACTGTCAGAGCCATCGTTTGTGTTATTGTATCTATTTTCACTCACATTTCTTGGAAGTGGATCTCAGGTATATAATCTACGTTGGTCTAATAGGTAACACTGAACATTCAGTTTTGACAAATGCAATAGGGGAATAGGATACCGCCATTCACCGGTATTGAGTATATCTAAGCTTCTAAGCAAAGCTTCCATGATTGGTGAAGAGAAACTAGATGGCTTCATGTTTCTAGCCATTTGCTTTGTAAAGTAGAAAGCTCCAGGGACCATGCATTGTAGCTCCTGTGATGTGCTGCTACTTATGTTTTCTCAGAATCCAAAATAATCCTCAGTGCTCTAGTTTCTCCATGTTGCCTAATAATTGCATGGTGATGTTGATTGTTGACACCTAGGCTTCGTCCAATTTGTGGTGCTACTGTTGAATTGGCAGAGCGAACAGCTGCTAATACGGAAATACGGAATGTTCTATTTGCTGGATGTTATGCACCTGAGCACCTCAGTGCACATGTTTTCCATTCCCTTTTTTACCTGTAACTTGTTTACTGGTATCAGATAGCATTTGGAACACAGCAATTTTGCCATCTTTGAGTAAGATTATATTTTACAACAGATGAACTAAATGGAATTTGCTGTAGCTATCTTTCCCTTTATATTTTACATGTTTATTATTATTTTTCTGGTTGAGTTAAGTCCAATGTAATTGATATCGTAACATTTCTGGCTTGGTCTTGCTGACAGGGGTTGCTATTTTCAGTCTGGACGAACACTTAAACTAGGAACGCCTGTCGATGCTGCTTTCAGGATGGCATTGGAGACCTGGGCTTCATGGGTGGAAAAAAGAGTTGATTCAAACAGAACTCATGTTTTCTTCAGAACATATGAGCCATCCCACTGGAGGTTTGCCTTCTGAATACAAACAGCCAGCCTTTTGTGTGCAACCAGTTCCTGCTGCCTTTTTATGAGCATAATTTGAAGTGAAATTACAACATACTATGAATGCACTTCAACCATGAACAGTTTTTTAGATACTGCAATGTGAAAAGGAGCATGGACACTCATTATTTATTGTGTGGATATTACATATTGAAATTGGCATATGTGTTCATACTTCAATGTCCAAGTAAGATGTTGACATAAATTTAGGCCCTTTTAGGCGTTACTAGCCAAATACCCATGCGTTGCAAGGGATTTAAAAATATTATCAGTTCTAAAAAATCAAAAGTATATGTAATATGTATTTCTTGGGGAAAATATATATCATTTACTCACAAATATCAATGCACAAATAACCAAGCCACATGAAAATAATATATTTACTCATCCCACAAAAGATCACACCAACTCTAGTGGTGGTAGGTGGCAGCTTCACCACCACCACTAGAGTCTTTTGTACAGTAGAGATGCCTTTACTTGATAATGCATATAGATGGTAGCAGCAGTTGATAATTATGGTATATCTATTCTGTAATGTTAAGTTGGAGTCCTTTTACATCTAATTAACACATGCATCTCGTCAGTGATCAATCCAATTTCAAAAGCTTTATTTGCCCTGCATTCTGGTTCAGTAATTCATAATTTGCTTCTAATGCTTCATTGTCTTGAATTTGAATCACATCACATTTTTGTCAGGGGACATGTCTGCACAATTCACTGAAAATCACATTTACCATACCAGTAAACTGCTAAACCTTTCCAATATCCACTGTGACCATATTATGTCAGGTCCAGGGTCCATCTAAAAGCTTCATCTGTTTGCACTGTCAAACGTTTTATGGCAAAATGTCAGTAGCATTATTTCTTCAGTTTTAGAAATATGTAATGGCCTAAGACAACTATGACTACATAAAAAATAGCATTCCTGGGTTTTCCGCTTCTAGTTATTTCCTTCATACCAAACATCGGCAATATCAATTATTTACTTTGTTTGCTTTTTCTGTGAGAGCTAATAAAATAATTATTTCAACTTTACAGTGACACAGATCAAAAGATGTGTGAAGTAACAGAATATCCTTCATCAGAGGCCAAAGGAAATGATAAGAGTGAATTTGGGACTATACTTGCTGATGTTGTGGCAAACATGAATATTCCTGTGACTCTACTAAATGTGACTTCAATGGGAGCATTCCGAAGTGATGCTCATGTTGGCAACTGGAGTTTTCCTCCTACTGTACTTGATTGCAGCCACTGGTGTCTCCCTGGAGTTCCCGATGCTTGGAATGAACTAGTATTTTCATACCTTTTGACAAATGGTGAGTTGTTAGTTATGAATTATGATAATGCCTTTCTTCATTTCTCTAACTACCATAAGCAAAATCATTTATATATCAGGCATTTTCCATAATTTTTTCTTATCACATAGTGTATGTCCAACATCATATAACATGTACTCGTGGAACTCTATACATGCATGAACAATGAGATTGTCAACTCGATAGATAATAAAATAAGTTTGTCTAGTCTTTCAGTTGAATCTGGGTTCACTTCAGTTTGCTGTATGATTTGACCTTCTTTTGACGTTCCAATTTCACAGGTTGGCAAAAGATGGCGAGATGACTGTTGACACTTGGCACTATATACTCAACATTTTTTCATCTTGAGTATTTCGATCTACAGTTTTGTTTGCCAAAGAGCAAGAAAACATGAAACAGTACATTTGCTAGTAGGTTGTTCACGGTACTTCTACATTTTTTTCTCATGTACAAGGGGATGCATATACCCTGGGCCGTAGATTTTGGGTGGTTTGGTTTTTGTCGAGGAAAAGAAAACTTTACTGTTTTGTTGGTCCGTACGTAGCGACAATTCATTATATGCATTGTCAATACGTGTTTTAACCTGTATGTACTAATAATTTAATTCATACGTTGCGATTCGGTCTATGTATTCTTTATTCAAAACGAGTCGTGATGCTTGCAAAGCTGGTGCTACTTGGCACTTGCAAATGTTCTGTTCTACACTGTTCATGTATGCATTTCAATCACGAACACGAACGCCGTACTGTACTACACAGCTGGTCGTTCACTAGGAGCTCAGGAATTCCTAGTTCCTAGTTATTAACTGCGTTGCACAAGACAAGATTAGCTTCCATTATGGTGGGCAAAGAATCGTTAGCCATCAATGCAGCGAGATAGAGCTGAAGCCACGGCAGCGAAGGGAGGAGGGTGCGTTTGCTATGCATGTATAGCGCTATATCGGTTTTTTTTCTTTCTGTGTGTACTAATTTCTCGAGCTATCTACGGATCATGAGCTTGACCTCACAGATGGCGTCGCAGGCACAGGGTCGCTGCCTGTCCGGTTCTTCTTGCCCCAATGCAACAGCATGCTCTCCCAGAGGCAGAACTTCTCGTGGCAGATGTTCAGCCTCGGGTCAGTGATATTACGCCGCCAGTGTCCGTCGTCCAAGTTCGCCTTTTCGGCCTGCCTCCGGTCCCATTCCAGCCCAGCCTTCCGGCTTGATCTCAGAAGGCAATAGGACCGAAGCTTCTTGGGCATCTTGTCGTGCACCTTCCACCACCGGGCGTGTGCAACATCACTCGCGAAATTGCGCATCACAGGGTTGTTCCAGTTGCAGTCGTAGTCTCTGAAGCACAGCCATGGCTTCAGGCCTAGGAAGTGGAGGACGTAGAGAATCGGTGGGTCAGCGGCGCCGAACAGCTCGGTCTTCTTCGCCTTCACAGACTCGCTGTCACCCTCCCAGAAGTGCTTCAGGAAGTTCATGTGCTTCGGAACGCGGTGCCACCATGTGAATATTTCGTTCAGGTATCCTTGGTCGCCGCCGTTGTACGACGTTATCTCGTCGATGTGATCCATCAGTAGCTGGAACGTGCAGTTCGACGGCTCGATCACCATGACACCG
>KE370841.1:396593-410809 GCA_000418225.1 Zizania latifolia
GCGGTGATCTCTGGCATCGTGAACAGGAAATCGACATTCCTCAGGATGAGGAGGTCAGCATCTATGAATATGATCTTGTCGTAGTCAGTCAGCTGCCACAGCCTGAACTTGCTGTAGTTCCACTCATTGTAAGCATCACGCTCAGCTTTTGGATTCCTGATTCTTTGGATTATCCTGACCTTCCAGCCTGCAGCCTCCAATCCTCTCCTGTGGTGATCGGTTATCGTGTCATCGACGAGGATAACCAGATCCCTAGATGATCCTGCTTGGCGAATGCTTTGAGCTGCTGATATAGCACCACAGACATATTCACTTGCCGAGTGCAGTATAGTAGCGTATGCTTCTCTTCTTCGATCTACTGAGTAGAGTCTTGCTGCAGCAATACAAACATATGTTGTCAGCTGAAAGTTTATAATTTTGTTCAGAAAATGAACTTATGTATGTTTATGGAGAGTAGACCTTAAATTAAGAAGTAAAAGTTGACTTAGAACATGTCAGACTTGTCATTTACAATGTAATGTCAGATGTTAGATATGCAGAACACAGTTTCTATTCAGTAGCATTTTTAAGTTTTAATGGTAACATTGCCAGCTCGCTTGACTCTTGACATGCATATTAATTGATCTAGATAACCATGGGTGGATTGAGATAGAAAATTTAGGCCAAATCTGTCAATTAAAAAGGCAACCAACCTTTTGCTTTGAGTGGAACAGCAAGCTCGCAGGATCCAACTGGAAGTCTGACCTTTTCTCTTAAAGCCTTCAAGTCAGGTCTATACAACCAAGCATTGCCTTCATGTTTAACAAGGTTCTTGCAAGGGAAGAGATTGGGAATAGGGAAGCACTCAGTTACAAATAGCACATGGGCCTTCATGTGACCTCTTGAAGAGGTTACAGCCAGTTTTGCTGCCGAGAGCTGCAAATGGAGTCGCGCGACATCTCTTGACCAACCTCCCACCTGTGTACAGGGAAGCTTCACAGCAACAACATCAAATTGTGCACCTTTTTGAACATTAGGATCTGGAAGTGATGGACAAGATGGTATATCACTTTCCTCCTCCTCATCAATCCATTCAGGATAGAGTGTCTCCCAAGTAATGATGTCCTTGGCATGCTCAAGTCTTACAACGGAAACATCGCTTTCCGGGAGTAACTGTGTCCAAGATCCATACTCTGTGCTGTTAAAATTCAAGAGTCCAACTTTGAGCCTCTTGCTACCAACATTGAGATTTACCAGTGCTCCATATACATCTTCCCACTGAAAATTAACAGATGATACATATCGGGGATCATAACTCGGTTTGTCCCATATCCAGCCAACATCCACATACCTGCAAAGCATATAAATTCACATCAGACTATAATCCTAGTATATATAGGTGCTTGTATTTTTTTAACCCTACAAAAATATTTAAATGAGACTTCTCTGAATAAGTTGTGCTCACCGAGAGCTGGACTGTAATTGATGCTCATACAAGGATGGAGTTAGGAGGGTAAGGAATGTCGCAGAAGTGATAGCTAGGAGCAAGTATCGCAAAGTTTTCAACTTGCAGCTGGAGTTCTTTTCAAGGACAAGAACTCCAAAATTTTCAACATCTTTGAAACCTTTGCTTTTGGGGGTCCTTCTCTTAGTCGTGTCATCACTGCAAAAAGGTAGAAACATACTTGGTGTTAAGATAAAGCAACTCATTCTCAGAAGAATTCAGACATCAATGAACTAGTCTTGTCAAATGGAACTCAGTTAAAAGAAACACCTTTTTAGCTTAGAATACTAATGAAAATAAATGATTGGTTAGCTGCAGATTCCACAAGATGCCAATTTTTGAATTCTACATGACTCCATGAATACATATGTATATGTCCTTTTAATCCCTTCCACTTTGATTTGCATCGCAATCATAGACAAAAACTGCATGATCACTTGAAAGCGAAAACCGGTTCTGGCATGATAAAGGACCTCTTTGTAGGGCACAACTGGAGACCCCTCATAGGGAAGCACCATATGCTTTCACTAAAAGGTTGGCAACACAAATGGAAGTTTCAGTGAACCAAATCTCGCATAAAGATCTCTCTACAACCAACCGCAAGAATACAGCAGTTACACTGTCAAAAGAAGCACTTTCAGGTACCTACTTTCCCCTAATGAATAGCTCAACAAGATAGACTAAGTAATAATTTTTTATACAGACAAGTGCGATTACATCATCCTTTGATCATGCTATAAAACTAAATAAAGAGGAGTGTTGATGGGGTCAGTAACTTTGTGACAAGAACACATAGCAATGCCAAAATTAAAGCATTGAAAAGTGTGTCCTTATCAAAAAGGGAGAAAATGCAGTATATCCTATAGTTGGATGTGCAAGTGAGCTACGCTAAAGATGTTTGCCAATAAAAATAAAGAGGACCTAAAGAAAGCAAAGTCCTCCTCAGCACTAAGAAATATTGTAAAAGAAAATCATGTGGACTTGTATTTCACAACCTTCCCCCTTCATCATCAGACTCATCTTTCACAAGCATAAAAGCATCAATGCATATTACTACCTCTGTTCTCAAAAGGATGACGTGCTAGGATGATCAAGCCTTGAAATTTTAGATTATTAATAGATTAAAAATTACTAGGATTTGATATGTGAAAATGGTATCAATAGATTTGTCATGAAAAATGTTATCATATAGTTATATTGTTGATAATGTTTATAAATATATAAATAGAAAAAGTAACATAGAGAAATATGTGTTAGAGATTGTGTCGATGTCCAAAACGTTATCTATCTAAGAACTGAGGTGGTACTAAACTAATCACAAAGGCAATTACTTTGTACCAAACTCACATGCCCCCAGTCCATTCAAATTCAAATACAATTTGCATCCAGCAGACCTCACAAATTCTTGACAAGCAGAAAAGAAATATATTCAGGCTAACCACTCAACTACTGCTAGCACGCAGATGATGAGATGATCCAAGGACGCTGAGATCACCAGCCGGCAAGACATTCGTGGCAATCTAGCACTAGTGGCACAAGTCAGCCTCGCAACTGTCTCCGACCAGGTCAAGAACGCACCACAATCCACTGGGGCAATCGGCCAATGCATCGCCGTCCAGTGATTCTATGGGCAGTCCACTGAGGGGTCAGCGCTACAGTTGCAGATGTGATCGAAGGCAAGAACAGCAAGCGACCATGAACAGGTGCAGCGCGATCGCTTAATGGCACCGGCGAAATCGCCACCGATGTCAGTGAGACGACGCTGTGCAGTGTGCGCTCGTCGAAGAAATATTTTGGATTAAAGTACACGGGAATTCCCCAATCTAGGTCGGGAAAGGGCGTAACCACCAACCACTACACCACCAGCAGTAATGCAAGGGGGAGACGGCGAAAGAACCAAGACGACGTCGACGTCGGCGTCGTCTTGGTTTCACCCGCTCCACGAGGCGCGAGGCCACCGCGGCGGCGGCTGGCCGGAGCGGCCGGTCGCCCGGCGTGCAGCGCGCCCGTCGGCAAGAGCGGCGCCGCGAGGAAGAAGAAGAAGAAAAGGAGACAGCTTTGATCGAACTGGTTGGGAGGGAGGGAGGGAGGGATGGGAGGGATCATACGCCGCTCCGGCTGGTCTGTATCGCGCCTCCAGTGGTCCCATCGGCGCTCCCGCTTCTCCTCTCTCTCTTCTTTCTCTCTCCGGAGAAGACAATCACGCTGCCGCCGCCGCCGCCGTCGGGGCGCCGCTTCTCATCTGCAATGGCACCAATAGGAGCAGGGCAATGTCATGTAAAACATGCAGGCCACCGGAACATCGTAATCACGCAGATAAGCAGCGAAAAATAAAAGAGAAAACAAATAAGAAGAAAAAGGAAAGAAGTGGAGGAAGAAGCGAGCATGGAGCCATGGTCACATCCACACCATGAACAGAAAGAGAGAGACTGAGAGCAAGAATGGTGGAGTCCTATATGTTCCCAGGGAGAGAGAGAAGCAAGAAAAGAAAGAGAAAAACAGAGTTGGAGACCCAATGAAAACATGACTCTGACACCACCCAGCCTATGAAAACCAAGAAACCCAATAAACAAACCAATCCACTCCTAACTGTTGATCAGCGGGAGAACGAAAATCAACACGAACAAAAGTAAACAAAAGGATGTCAAGAACAACGAATAATCCGAATGCCGGTGCGGCGGGGCGATGCCATCAATGGAACAAACAAAATCTCATCAAGAACCACGAAGACGACATCAGCCACCACCCAGCAAGGCCCCTGCAACTTCAAGAACACATCCAAACTTCAAGAAGCACTCTACCTGCAGCGCGGGCGAGCCTGAATCGGCGAAGGGAAGAAGAAGAAGAAGAAGGCAAGCGACCGGCGACGGCTGTGCTCTGCCTCCCCACTCTCCTGTATCTCTCCACGAGGAGAAGTTTTATCTATATATACACGCAGAATCTACACACGAGAGGCCATGAGGAGAAGTTTTATCCGGGGTCTCACTGTCTCAGACGCCAACGCGGGGAGGAGGAGCAACGCAAGGCGCGGCGCGGCAACGGCGATTGATTTCTCTTTCTCCCGATCAGTAGGTACACGTACTGAATGATGGGTCAAGGCGAGATCTTTAGAGGGGTCCATGCGCTGCTGTGTTGAGAGAAAAAAAACAACATATGTTTTTATTTCTGATTTTGTGCTAGGTCCACGTAATAATATTTGTGATATCGAATAATCATAATTAGATATGTTATAAAATGTTTTTATACTCTACCTAATATAGTTTGCCTTAAAGAATAAAAAATAGAAATTCACATATTGCTCTTTGGAACCGAGTAATCCTAAAATAGGAAAAACACATAATTAACATGGCCCAGCTGGTTGAATACTGCAGAAAATAAAACCATAGAATTCTCAAAATATGCCTTTGGATATCTTATTAAAAAATATAGGAAACTTGATATTAGACATTGATTTATTATAGAGAGGAGGAAGAGATAAAGAAAGAGTCTGCATTGAAACTCTCAAAGGAAATTATAAGTACAGGATTAGACCTCTTGCTATAATCTCTTCTAAAATGTGGAGGAATTTTTCATGTCCATAATTTGTCTTTAAACCAATCCTATAATCTAAAGAGCTCACAAAAGAAATTTTGCTTTGGATTCAATTCCTCCATTTTTCTATAAAATTCCTTTAAAACGGAGGGGCCACCTCATAAAAAGGGGAGTCTTCAACCGGGAGAAGAAAGCTAGCGATGAAGGACCCACTCAGTTGGAAAAGCACAGGGATTCTTGCAGCAATTTTTCTCAATGGCATGTATTTATTCTCTTATTTTGATACGTATTTATTCTCTTATTTTGATACGTATTTATTCTCTTATTTTCACATGCATTTTTTATTTTATTTTGACATGTATCAATTTTCGAGGATAAAAGGAATGGTTTGGTCAGTTTCCCCTCTTAGCCCTTTAGTTGATGGAGTAAACAATTGGAATATTTTTCTTGGGGATATATTCGGATATTCCTACTAACCATACTGCTTACTGCCTGTGACCAGTTTGAACATATACAAAATCACCAATATGATAGAAAAAATTATCACATTATGTCTTATTTGGCGTGAATTTGTTTCCGGTGTCCTAACTAATATGCCAAAGTTCTATTTGCATGCTTGCAGATACTAATTAGCAGCGTGTTTGCAGTTTGCACACTTCACGCAACAACCCTAATTAACATCCACGGAGCAATTCCATCTCCACACTGAAGCAGATTCCCATGGGAGTTAACCAAAGATTGACTTTGGGAAACGACTCGACGCCATCTAACTGCGACGTGATCACGGCGTGGCCGCCGGGAAAGCGATGAACTCCCTCCCGGAATAGCGAGACCAGAGCGCGGTGGAGGCGGCGGAGAACCCTCAACAAAAATTAACAGGTATTAGTACTCTAATTATTACGTATAATTATAAGGCAAATTTTACTGTACATTAAAATAAATATGGACTGTCAATGTCAAATGGTTACAATTAAAAAGACAACCTATTATTTCCCATAAATTTTTTTTATATTTTTGAAAAGCCAATTATTAATGTTTATTAATTAGTTGATTTGGTTTGAGATTTGGTAGACAGATTTTGCTCCTACCGATTTAAGAAAAGCGATCAATCAAAAAAAGAAAAGTTGCATGAAGCATGTAGCATATAATAGATATTTACTATATTATTTACCTTTTATTTTCAAAAAATGAGTGGATTATATTTATTACGATAACTCTTATCTCGTGAGAGGTAAGAGACGTAATGTAAAAAACCTAATTATAATATTTGTAGTCTAAAATAACTAAAAAATAAAGAGCTTAATCGGTGTATGTATATCTAGTAAGCTCTATGTATTATCGTCCCTAGGTAGAAAGGAAAAGATAAGTGTTACAGATATATAAAGATTAGAGATATTTTAAGATATGATCTGATTTGTATCAATTCTTGTTTATCTTCTTTATTATCTCCTGCGCATGTACTCTATATACCACCTCCATAAGGTTTAAACAATCAATCTAATATTCGTATTATTCTTCACTCCCTGTACAATTCAACATGAAACCATCGATCAGGTGAGAGAGTAGGAGCTAGAAAAAGCCAGGGTTTATAAAACCGGTTGCCAATAATCAAACAACAGTTTTTTAAACCGGCTCAATTTCTATCATTTTTGGTTCGGTTAAAAACTAACTCAACTCAGTGCCATTTATCGCCAGCCAACGAAAACTGGGGAAAAGCACGGTAACCGAACCGTGGTTTTAGGAGCTCGCAAAGGGGGTGTTGAATGCATGCAATGGCGAGAGGTCATCTGGTCCTCCTCGACCTCGATCGATCTCACCCCTCGTCTCCTCTCCTCTCAACTTATGATACTCTTCGTGTGTTTGGTGTCAGAAGGAGCTCTGGCTGAAGGACGCAGTGCTGTGTGTTAATTTTCACCTAATGGTGATATGATGCTGCTTGACCTGGCATGGGCACCTTGGGTTTTGCGTTGATTTGGGGAGCATACTTTTTACTGCCGGTGATTCTTTTTTACTGCATGTTTTCACTGTTTGCTGCTGGGTAAGATACACTAGTATGAAATGGCGGTCTTTTACTGGAATTGTATCAAGTTGACAGTGATAAGGTATTTGATTATTAAATACGAAGATGTTAAGTTTGTGAATTTATCTAGAACGACACTGATATTGATATTGTTAGTACTAGCTAGTGTATCCGTTGTTAGCTGAAAATTACTATATTAATCAGCGATAAAAACGAATAAAGATTTGCACATTGAGTGGTGGTGAAGAACTGAAGATTGATAAAACATATATTTCAATGTTTGCAAGATACGACGTATAAATGTCTAAGGATTATGTGTTATCTTTTCTTCCTAGTCATCTTACATGCGAGCAATTATATATTTATATCTAACCTTGTAAAATTGTCCACACCCACAACGTGAGGAAAATATCATTATTGGTTACCAAACATAGCTAATCCATAATTATGCGATAGCGTCGCCAGATCAAACTGTATTAAAATATATTAACAAATATTTGTCTAAAATGTGTTTGGTGGGACTGTGCAAGAATAGCAGCCCTGATTGGACCAGCTTTTTTTCGCATGCTATAAACCAAAGACATGAGCTTTTTTATACTGTTGTTTTTAACAATCTAACAAAGTCAGTATTAAAAAATAGGGAAAATAAAAACTCCTAAATTAAGTTCTAAAATTTAAATTTGGCTGAAACTTATAAGTTGTAGCTAAATCAACCAGAGCCAGGGCGATTTTTGTGTGCTACACCGCATCGGAGCCATGGTTTACATCCGAAACCGAGAACTGTTCATTTTAAGATAGGACTCGATTATATCGGGACAAATTTAACACCCCTGCTAATAGTCTTCCATTAATATTGAAAGATATCGTCCACTCTGTTGTGTACTAGCCAAAATCTTCAGGACATTAATAATACACATGCACAGGCACACATCAGTAGTTTTGGTACATAAAAATCGTAATGAAAATGTTTTTTTTGACTTGGATAACGAAAATCCTCTGGTCCGACAACGTTGTTTTCAGCCAGGCGAGCAAGATGAGTACAAAATCACGGTAAATTAATTTTTTTTTGTTGGACCGGAGAAGAACCGATCAAAATATATTAGAAAGTGAAAAAATAAACTTTACAACAAACAAAGAAAAAAGAGAAAAGATACAACCCCAAGAAACTGCAACAACCTACGAGCAGCACACACGAAAAGAAGACTCAACACAAGCTAAAAATCAAAATGGTAAAAGACCGATTGCTTCCTACTCCCAGGCCAGGCCGTCTCCTTGATCCGCTGCAGCAACACAATGAATTATTTGTCTTGTATATATAAATCCCTAGAGCAACCGCTTGCTGCTGATGCTGAAGACCAGTTGCAACCGGTGACACGCGCACATGAGCAGATGCTACAAAAAAAGGTGTACCACTTGTCCGTTTTTCTCGTTATGGTTCAAGTATTTTTCTGATGCAAGTTAGTAATACTGTATAATAGTAGTGGTGGCCGGACTTTATAAATGAACCGGTTACCGCTAAATATCATCTGACAATTAGTCGAAAACCATGATTACCGAACTGATAACTACGGTTTCGTTAATATTTATGGAGACTTGTGCTTGGCTTTTGAAATTCAACAGCTATTGTAACATTGTTAACGTAGAGAAACAATGCAATTATTTGAACCAATTGCTCAAATAAAATCGAAATTAAGACATTAATTGCCACTATCAGAAAAGGCCGTCCGGTTTATTAGGTAATCGGAAGATCGAACGGCCGAGATGCTTTGGACGGCAGGCCCATGATACTCAGAATTTCATCAGACTAAAGAGTTAAAAAAAATGATATTGAGACTGACAAGGAGAGATACCAATCCATCGATTTGATGCTGTGAAAGACGTTGGTTCTTTTGTGCGAAGGGAATATTAGCAAACCCATTGTACTCATCTAATGTGGTTGGATATTCTACCATGTGGCAACTAGCCAACAGTTTACAAAAACGTGATAATCAGATCGATTACTATATTTTTCTCGTCTTGTTAGCCAGCAATAAGTGGTTATTTGTCTAGTTTTTTTAACAATAGTAAAAACGGTAACCAATCTGAAAACTGTTATCCTATTGCCGGCCGGCTGGTTTTATAAACCCTAGTAGCCACCGAAGATTGGTAAAATGGTAAAAGTAAATAATTGTTCAACTCTGTCAGCCATCAGGGTTCAGGGGATCCTGCATCAGGCAAGAACATGCCAGGTACTTGCCATCATCGATGCAATATTGATACGGTAAATGTACTTTGTATGCGATCCCATCAGTACTGAAAAAATGTGCATAAGAGGACATCTACATCATACAGTAGCAAATTAGCAAGTAACGAGCATTTCTAAATCTCTAGTCCCACCTGTTTTCTTTTCTTGCCTTGGAGAGCGATGACACTAGCTTTTCAGATGCATATTTACGACGACATCCGAGGACAAACTACAAGGTGTTAAGCCCTGGAAAACTTTCTCCCAACAAACAAAAAAGCTCAGAACAGCTGAGCCTGCATCGGGCTGCTGCATCTGACACACTAATAGCAGGATGGCATCTACTGGCCATGTTTCATAAAGGGCGGTATAACTGCAGTCCATGGCAAGATCTTCAAGACTGTGCCACTGTGGACATCACCATGGGAGGGAGGTGGATTGTTCTATTCATGCCATGAATGCGTGCTAATAACCCAGGCATGGTGTGTCTGTCGAAAAAACGTTTGTCAGACACAGACTCGAGGATTCAGTAATTAGTTCTCTCTTGCATGGTGCTTAAATTTTAGCTCCACGGAAGTCACTCGAAGACTCGAAGTTATTAACCTCAATCAAACTGTAGAGTGATACACCACAGACTGTTGGCAGTTGATAGGATCAGTTGCTTTCTCATAACATCAGATGAAATTCTTCCCGATGCTGTCAGTATCATATCCAGCACAGTGGCTAGTGCCGGACTACAAGTAGGAAGCTACTCCACATTTCAATCCTGAATGGTGGATACTTGTATTGCCAATCAAAAGATCAGCCTCCTAATTATGATGCTCTGCTAGCTGCTTATTGGTAGTGGTTGGAAGATGAGCAAAAGAGACTGAAAATCCTCATGGATGGATGATGTTTGCTTGCTAACTAAGGGCTATTTGGAAAGTAAGAATTTCACATAAATCTTATATAATTTTTTACAGGAATCGTCATAGGAACAAGTTTAATTTCTATACACGATTCCAATGCAAAGCCTAGAAACACTGCATGCATGCCAAGCTACTAACTCCAAAGCCAAGCTCAAACTTTCAGTTATTAGTATAAACCATGGAGTTCATTAATTAACACAAAAACTTTCAGTTGACAAAAAATTCTCACAGCTCCAGTTCATGTTTGGTGAGAGCATATCATGCAAGCAAATCTCATCTTAGTATAGCTGGGCAGGCGTCTTTAGCAACCACAACCTGCTGTTTGGTCATTCATCTCTTCAACATTTATATGCTCCTCTGTCCCACGGCTGTGCATCTCCTGTGATTCGTACTTGTTTTTTTGTCCTTCTTTCACTGCATGCGACAGTACCCCCCACAGGAGCAAGTGCCCCGGATTTTTATTCCTGGAATTTTTCTCGAGAGTGCAACTGGTGAATATTGGTCCTGCTGGAGTTGCAAGCCCATTAATGAAATTATGCTCATTCCAGTGGATGTTGGATGCTGCCATGCTCGAATACAATGTGTTTTCACATTTGTAACCACAATTTTTAGGTTAACGGAGACGATTAATCTGGACTATTAATATTAATAACGGATCAGTTAATATGGTAATCAGATTTTATGTCTAGTCACCATCGATAACCAACTAGATCATTCCTCTCGTTTCTCAACGGGAAATTCCTCTATAACGGTTAATTCCTCTAAAAGAGATTTCCACCAAAAGTCATTGTGCCTCGACGAGGTATTCCTCTACAATGTTTTCACCGAAAAATCCTCGGAAAGGACTGCACATTGCAGAAATCACGGAGATCATTTTTTACACGTAGGAGCAAACAGTTCGTCCCAACATGAGCGGACGGCCTCGATCGACAGCAGCAAAAGAAAGCCCTGCTGCCACTTGCAAACGCGATAGGCAGTCATGGTAAGTGGTGAATGGTGATCTTGCTTTGCCCTCCAACCAATTGCACCCTTACTCACTCAGCTAGTCAGCTACTCAGCTCAGCTCACACTAGCAGCAGATTCCATCCGACAAGCGAGCTGAGAGATTTGTGGGTGCAGGGACCATGTAGCTGGCCTGACCTAGGGTAGGAGGAGACGACTAGAGAGCTGTGCAATAGCGCCACACTTCGCAGTGTTGCCTTTCGGTTGGCGCAGAATAGGCGCAAGCATGCCACAGGGCGAGCCATCGCTCACAGTTGAACTGAGGGGCAGGGGGAGATGATCCTTGTTCTTTCAGAAAGAACAAGCTGGCGATTATGTTACTCTACAAAGCCTAAACTCATTGCTATGTGCACTTCATGCTCAATTCTGAGTTTGTGTTTATTTTATAGTGGAAGGTATAAATGGTCAGAGTATAAGCGAATTGTCCGTGTTAGGTTTAATCTTATTTCTAGGTGATATAGTAGCGAATTATCCATTTTATCTGTTATGTTAAACTTATAACATGTTTGATACAACTCTAGTTACAAGATCCATACTAGATCTAGAGTTTGTATGATAAAATAAAGTAGTTTAAAATTTTATTTTTAGCTCAAAATAAAAACTAGATGCTTAATTAAATGCCCTCAATTCGCTCACCGCTCCAGATCAAAGATTTTTAAGATAGAATTGAGTAGCTCAAAAAAATATTAGACGGAGAGTTATACCAAAACAGTGCCATTCTTTTTGGGTGAAATGTATTTTGCACGCGACTCAGTTCTCCGGTGTCTGCGTTTTAGTATGCACACGTCCATAATCGTTGCATGATCCAACACAAGTTTAAAAATAAAGGAAAACACAACGAGCTGAGAGATCATCTAGTAATTCTAGAGCGTCACAAATTAAGCATGTCATTAAATGATCTCCTTTTGCACACACAAGGACCAAGATCATTACCAACTTGTGCTTAAATGGTGCAAGGAATTTAAAATTGCGCATTTGTGTTCATGAGGTTGGGGACTTGTACATAATTAATTAGGCCCAAATGATTTGGAGATCATGTAGTGATGCTTACGTTGATTGGAGTGATGTTGAGAAAGAGAAAGCATGGTGGTACTTTTGAGACAATAAACACAATAATTGAACAAATGTGACACCCCACCGACACCAGCCCATACATATGCAGTGGGCATATTTAAGGATGCATTTCACCTCCCTAAGGTTTTTCAGGTCTTGTCTGTAGATTCTTTGTGACAGTAGTGAGATAAGAACTGCTCCTGCTACTTCCATTTCAAAATATATTTTCTCTATTTTATCATATTAAATATGTGTGTTTTACTTGTAGTTAATAAGTTTACATATATGTAGGGATATATGAGTCTAAAGTGATATCTTAATCAATAATTAATATCTAAAAACTCTAAAAAATAGAAAATCTCGAAATATAGAACTGAAGGAACTAGGAAGTACATCATATTATTAATTGCTACCTTCGTGACGAGGGAGACTGTACAGTAGAAAAACTGTGGAAAACAGTGAGGTTGGAGGATTGGCTGGCTTCCAAACCAGAATTAAAAGCCAACCCCCGATGAGATTTGGATTAACCTCCTTAAAAGTTTCTTCCTTCCCAACATGGCGTGCGTGAACTTGTTAAGACCCCTCTTCTTTTGAAAGTGGAGTGATCCGGCGTTAGATCAGCATGCATACGCTGATACGCGTGCATCAACTGCTTTCTGATGAGTCCAAAGTCCAAACCACTGTACTGTACACGTACATCGCGGCTGATTGAGCATGCCACTGACGTGATTGCTGTTCAGGACAGCAGAATTTGTACGCTACAAAAGATCGGCCAACCCAGGAAGAATCATATAAGTGGAGGTATCACCTCGTCAATTATCATGTACCATATGTGTAGGATGGTTTGCAGACTAATCGTACACTAAAAACTAGTTATTAGATTATAACTTATTTTTCTTCGAATTATTATAAAACAGTTTATTATAATCCTCACTCGGAAATTGAATTATAACAATCTCAAAGTGAAACTATCATAGACTTATAGCCATTTCGAGGCTACGTATGATTATCAGAACGGACTAGTTTTCAAACTTCAAATGGTCTAATTTCTTAAAAACATAATGTGGGGGATAGCCCCCCGGGTAGGCCACGTGGCCGTTTCCTGGCCACGTGGCGCGCGGGCAGTTGGCTGCGCGGCCCACCCCTAGGCGCAACGTCAGGCGGGGGACCCACCGCACGCACGCACGCGCCAACAGGAGTCAGACTCGACCGAAAGGGGTAGGAACGCATTAAATGCGACTGGACTGAAAGCGGACAGGAGGCAATCCGGACGCGTCAGAAGATCACCCCGTCGGGCGACGTCAGCGCAGAGGGCAGGTAGGGAGTTGGCGGCACGCCGTGTCCCATCTGAGCGTGCCATGTCCTATCGGCGTGCTGCCCCGTAGACGTTTAGCTGTTGTATAATAGGTTGCACCCCGCAAGGGTATAAATAGCAGGACGTTTGACTTAGAACGGACGAGTCTTACGGTTTTTAGGTCTTGAGACATCTTGAGACGGCTTCTTCAAGTTGTAACACACATCCACCATTCTCTGAGCCCTAGCTAGTGTAATCCGACACTGTAAACTCTATTCCCGACTAGTAAGCACCCCATCAAAACCCAGTGGACGTAGGCCTATTACCCTATCAGGGGGGCTGAATCACTCTAAAACCTCGAGTCACCTCCGGCCAGTTCTATTCATACGAGCTGTGCAACCATCGGGTCTTAAGTGTAGCGCTTCCCTGCCACCACAAATCACCCCCTCGGACCACCCCCGAGGAGGATTGTCCGACCACCCGTCGACACATAAGAAAAATATAAAAAATATTTTAAAACCATTATCAACTTTTCAGCATTTATTTTGTCTAGACATTTAAATAGTCAGATCATCTATTTAATTTATTCACGCATCACCTTCAAACGAGCCTATGTAAGCCACTAACCAAATTTATAAGTATTCCATTTGTTCTAAATTATAAATTATTTTACATTTTATTAGTTAAATTTTTTAAATTTTATA
>KE370841.1:410919-422997 GCA_000418225.1 Zizania latifolia
CGTTTTCCGTACGTTTACCCGATGTGCGTACGCGTGCCATACTCTAAAACGGAGATCCCCTATATAAATCTGCACGTGTCACCTAATGATTCACGCCAATAAATCTGCACGTGTCATCTACATAATCATCTGGAGGAGAAAAAAATCAAAAAAGGTCTCGTGATGAGCAAAACCGTATAAATATTTCCAATATCACTAAATATAGAAATTTTTTGAGCGATGTGAAAAAATACCATAATACTATTCATGAGATAGATTAATATGAATCAAAAAATACTTAAATATAAATAATAAATTTTAAGAATAATATATTTTGTATTTAGAATAAATTTTGAATTTGGTGCACTCATCCGTATGACCGCATGTCCGCATCCACTCCCGTCACGTTTAAAAAAGCCTGTGTCGGCGAAACGCACGAATCAGAATCCACGTGCGTCTAGGGAATTGAAAACCTCGACACGGTTGAACTCATCATTAATTATCATAAACTTGACACGGTTGGTTGGACGCATTCACGCATCTACGCATGGTCCCTCACTTCCTCTCCTGGCGGCGACTAGTTTAATCCGGAGGCTCTGCAAATCGATGAGATCATGCGGATCAGGTTAAACAGCACTTAATCAATTTATCTAAAAATGAGATACATAAGTTATTTTTGTTATATTACTAATTTATCTAAAACCACGGTGTTACTTGTAGTTTGGCGAACACGCGACGCCGGAGCGGGCGTGTGACGATCGCGTGTCAGCTCAGCGGCCTGCACTTTCAGCACGCACTTGTGATGCTCCTGGCTCAAGACCAGATGTGAGAGGTGTTCTGTGTTCACCTCCTGGCTTTTGCCCTTTGACTGACAGCGACGGCAGTACGCTGTGGTGACTGGGAGGCCATGTGAAAAGTTCAGTCGAGGACGGCGAGCGTTTTCTTAGGAAGACGATGGAGCACGATGACTCAGGTGGCAGGCGTTTTCGATGGTTGAAATAAACTAATTAATATAAAACAGTCAATACTCATTTATTTGGATCCTTAAAAACTTTTATATAATTTTTATATATCAAGCTTCCTAAACTTTGAAGGGTATATAATCGATTGGTGTTTGCAGACACGTGGAATAAAGCAGAACACGGGAAAAGAAATCAAATACGTGAAAAGCGCCGGTAAGCTGGCTACCTACTTAGAAAAGAAAAGAGAGAAAAGGGCACTACGTGTATGGCCACTCGACCGGCGGCCACTTACAAATCCAACTAAAAATACGGCGATGCTAGCTTTCTGCCCCGGTTATGACGAACGCAAGTGATCGACGTTACTGCGTGCGCACGTGCGGCAAATCACAACCTCCTGTGATGGATTAATCTGAATTTTGGGTCGCCCTTTGTAGTTAGCTAGTAGTGGTGGTAGTTTCAATCGACCGGAGGTTCATGGATGTAAGCTTTGGACGGCAGTACTGCATTAGCACAGTTTATGTTGAATAAATCGAGTAAATTGCAATTTGCACGGCAACTGGATAGACTGCACCTTGTTTTGCTTTGTATCAGATTTATAGGATATATTTTTACTTTGCATTAGATGTATTAAAAAAATAATTTATCACCTAGATAGATCACTGAACTTATTAAAAAAATCATGAAATTTTAGATAGATCACTCTAAATTAAAGAAGTCTTGTAAATAGGGCTAGCAACGAGCCGAGCCAGGCTCGCCTCAGATGGCTAGATGAGCCAAAACTCTAGCTCAGCTCGGCTCGGCTGCACCAATCCATCAGCACATCACAGCAGCAAATTTCAATTCATCTTCACAGCAGCAAATTTTGCATAGCACAAAATAATCTCAGAAGTTTGAAGTACCAACAGAACCAATTATTTGCGAGAAAAACTAGCACGTATGAACAAATAGCATCAGTCTGGCCGTCTGGGAGACTAGGACGGCAGCATCGGCGCACCGCTTGGCGCCTGCGCGGGCCACGCAGCCTGACGCTGCCTGCCTGTGGATCACTGGCTCGCTGCCTGGAGTGCCTGCCTACCTGCCCGTGGATCGCTGGGCGTCGCTGCGTTGGCTTCGCGGGTCGGGGCGTCGGGTCTCCGCCACTTTCGGCCTTCGGCGCTTCGGGGCTCCGGCGAAGGCGTCAAGCGGCGGGTGGCAGCGATCGGCGGCGACTGGGAGTCTGTGGGTTGCAGGTGCATGGTGCGATGGCAGAGTGACTGCGGTGCCCTAAAACTCCCTCACGCACGTGTTAGACCTTAGTAGAATAGCAGGCTGGGCCGTTTTGTGCGCTCAGGGTCGGCAGACTTGGGCCGCTGGCCGAGCCTCCGAGCCACTCGCGAGCCGGCTCGGCTCAGCTCGGTCAGTTGCCGAGCCAGAAAGGCCGGCTTGAGTTCGGCTCAGGTGCACGAGTCTCGAGCTAAACTGTCACCCCTACTTGTAAAGCTCCTTTAGAACAACTTATTGAGAGCTTATGATTAAAGTAGAAATAAATTATGTTTAAACAAAAAATTATAGAAAACTTAAGTATTAACCATAATCAACAATATAACTAATAATTAGAATAAGCGTAGCTTATCAAATAATCATGTTATCTTAAGCTGTTTCAAAGGGTGTCTAAGTTTCACTTGTATTTTTTAAGATTTTACTATGATTCAATCTGATGCATAGTGAAACTTATTTCAATATACCTGGCGTAAATGGAATTATGTGCTAAATCCATGTAAAATGAAAATAAAGTATACTCTACCCTGGTATAAAGCGCGATTTACTCTAATAAATTTGAGGGTGATTAAAATGCAAATGCCGAAACTTTGTAGAAGCTGCCTGGGGGTTGTTCAGGTCTCTCGATGTCTGGAGGAAGATCGACGACGATGACTAGATGAGCAGTCGTCGGTGACGCCATGGAACGAGGCGGAGAGCACGGAACGGAAAAGGAAAGTACTTGGGCCGAAGACTGTAGAGAGAGGCGCGCACTGCAAGGCGCCAAGCGACCCGAACGCGAACGCGAGGCCGAAACGCGCGGCGCGGCGAGCGACGGAGCGCGCTTGGGACGCGGACGGCGCGGCGCGGCGCGGCGAGCGCGTTGCCGGCCCATTATTTTGTTGGGCTGTGAACACCGCGCGGCCCGCACGGGCTAATATATGAGCTGTCTGGGCTTGGAAAGGACGGCCTCGAGACCGCGATGGCTAATGCCTGAGACAGGTCAACCTCGTGTTCAGTGCTTCACTTGCCAGCGAACGTCGGCGCCGCCGAGTTCGACGAGCCAAAAAAAAAACAGGCGTCGACAGCAGGATTCGAACCTGCGCAGGCAAAGCCCAACAGATTTCGAGTCTGTCTCCTTAACCACTCGGACATATCGACGGTGCTGTCGATGATGCGACGCACGTTTATAACTTGTTTCCATTGGGTTGTTCTATCCATGCAGCGATGCACGTTGCCATCCTTTTCCTTTATTGTTCCTTTTGTTTCAACTCTTCTTCCTATTATTTTTCTCTCTTCTGCGAGGTGGTGGAGAAGAAGGGGGACACGCGAGGCCCGCCACATGCATGTGCGGTTTTCTCTTCGTCCTCAGCTCCCTCCGATTAAAAATGGAAACAGAACGCGACGTGGAAGGGACCCAACCTCCTCCTCGTCCTCCTCCTCCTACTTTTCACGTCCTACACTGCAATTGATTCAGTCATCTTCAGACTTCGGCTAGCTGTTGATACAATAGGTTTTCTTGCAGCAATTCAGAGCCGATTCAATGCCCAACCAATCCAGTCTAATCCTCTTGTCACCCAAGTTTCTGCTGCGCGTCTGACAATCTCCATTCTTTAATTTCCCCGGCTCCATCTGGTCTAGGCTTTTGCATAGCACGTCGCTCTGTCATGCCTGGCCTTGCATGATAATGTCGTTAAGCTCATCTATAGTCCCATGCATTGAGAGCCATCTCCTTTTTTTTTGGTTCCTAAAGTTTGCTGATTCTGTTCATTTCTTCATCTTTCTTGGAGACAGCCTTGCTGTTTTTTCTCTTTATTTCTCATGCCGTCATTTTTTCTGTGCAGGATTGAAGTATACAACCCTCATTGATGATATTGTCCATTTGTCCTGTGCTCTCCAGAGTCCAGGCTAAAGCAATGGCGTGCTAAGGTTTAATATTGGAAGCTGCACTTTAGTTGTGCCTCCAATTACTCACTTTGGAAGCAAGATTATGAAATTACAATAGCCTTCCCTTAATTTATCTTGATAGACTAGGTGTTGCTCAGGGAGAGGAGACAAGAGCAAAGCAAGCTCATACAGGAAAAGACAATGCCATGATAAGGAATCAACTGATGAAGGTAACTTCATATTAGATGCCTAATCATCAGTTACCAACTTGCTATCACCCTGATTAAGCGTAACAGTAATTTAAAGGATCTACACTCACTTTTCCAGTAGACACCAACGCCGTCATTGTAGATATAGTGATGATTACCGCGGTACCTTCGCTGTAAACTACCATGCAGAAAAGTTCAGATTAGCAGTCTGGCAATTGACACACAGCTTTTTGGCGGATCTGCTGGTTCCTAAGAGGATCCTAAGTGAGATTTTTGACGAAACTGTTCAATATATCCAGCTTTGGAACTGAAGACCAAGAAGGCTTGAGGAAGGTGTCCGGGGAGAAACTATATCAAACTGAACGTGTTAGTTTTAAGCTCTATTACGGTACATCCATTATCGCTTAAGAGATAATATTTAAGATTAATCTGAACCATTGATTTTAGTTAGTATTAAAAATAAACTAAATTTAAAAATACTTGGTGACCGGCAGATAATTAGAAAGTCAGGCATAGAAAATTAGAAAGTATGTGTAGAAAATTAAAACATTAACGCAGAAAATTAGAAAGCCTGCGCAGAAAAATCAAAGGTCACTATCTTTAATTCTAGTCATTATATCAAAATAAATGGATAGTCCACAATATTTCTAATGTACCGTAAAATTTGCCGTTAGTTTTATAATCCAAAATTCAGTTGTGTGTTGGTTAGCAGTTAGGGTCCTGGGGCACCATGCACTTACTTCACCAGACAAAGTTATTGACATGTTGGAATGCATTCTTCATCTCTTGTGGCAGCATGGCTCATGCCCCCTGTGCACCAGAAACATGCTATCTTGCATCATACAAGCAGAGGAAAGGCAATGCCATTGAATGATACAGATGCTTAAAGTTCTTATTAATGTTTTTTTCTCTCGTCTGCTCTTGCAGTGACCAATGACCATGTGGTTGCAGATAATCCACAGAGCTGCTGGCAGTAGGACCCCGGCTGCCGTGGAGCCTCAAAAGACCATGCCTCCCTGTCTTTCTTCGTCGTCCTCCCATCCTACCGCACACATTCGCTTGCAATAATAAGAAGATCCCTTGCTTCCTGACTGGTTTTCTTTTCCTTGGAAGCAAAGAGACGTGCTTTGCTTACCCATCCCCCAATCTCTCTCCGCCCACTCAGTTGTTGTCAATTCTGCACTTGTAATCACCTTGTGTTCACAATTTCACATCACATGCAGAGATATGTGGTGACAGAAATGGCTGAATTCTTGGTAGGGACAGTACACTGCCAATTACCTGAATGACCTGACATGCACCATTATTTGCATATCTGATTGGATCCTGCACAAGGCCAGAGTTCCATTCTTTTTATGTGCTGCTTTCTCCCCTTTTCTTCTCTTTAGCTTTGCCTTTTGCCTGGGCCCTTTCAATCATTTCATCCTCCTCTCTTCACAAGCCTACAATTGCAATGGCCTTAGGACCAATGTGTGTTGCTACAGAGTATGCATGGGTTTGAGCAGCCACTCTTTTGAGGTGCCCAAATATGATTCTGGGGTTATTTTTCTGCCCCATTCTTGCAGCCTTTCCTTCCCATCAAACTGTTCAAATCTCTTTATATCATCTCTGTTTTCTGTAGAAGGTTTACCCATCCCCCCACACTCTTTTTGTTCTTCCACCTTTCTCTTTTGCACCTCCCCCCTCTTGACCACCCCCACAATGCCACCACCAGATTGCCCCCAGTGACTGATATCTTCTCTCCCATTTAAGTAGAGACAGCCAAGGTGTTGCTCATCTTGAAGGTCCTTGGCATTTGAGGCAAATACAATCTGGCTCAGGCAGCTGCAAATAGGCAATTGCTGCTTCTTGGCTGCTGCAGGGAAGTACACTACCAGTAGTGCTAAAGGTGAGCTTCTTTTGCCTGCAATGTAGGTGCTCCTGACTCCTCCCTGGGTTCACCAATGAGTACTTATCACCCGGATTTCAGACAGTCCTTCTGTTCTTCTGTTCTTTCAGTTCTTTCTTTTTCAGCATGCTTTTCAGCTGTGACATTCAGAGAGCATGAGTAGCTGGGGAAAATGCTAGAAGTTACTGAACAAGTTAACATGCACTGTGATTTTTTTCCCCAGAGTGACACTGGATAAAGTTCAGATAGCCACAGGGCAATGCATATGTAGCCACTTCATGCCGTTGCATTTTTCGTTTTGGTTGGCTCTTCACGTGGCATCTGTTCACAAGCGTCACATGCGTGCAGCGTGAAGACGAGCTCTGCAAAAAATTGTGGCGTCCAATCCAAGGCTTCCAGGGAGGCGAGCAGGTAGAGCCGCGCGCATGAGTGGCTTCGCTGGACAGAGGTCAAGGCCGTGGATGGGGGACGCCACCGGGTCGGAGCAGTCGGCAGCGGCGGGCGGCAGCGGCGGCGACGTCAGGGACGATGACGCCTCCTCCATGAGGGGCCTCGGCGCCGCCTCCACCAACGCCAGCGCCATCTCCTTCGGCTTCGCGGCGACCGCCATCCTCGTCTCCATGTTCCTCCTCATGGCAATCTTCGAGCACCTCATCAAGCCCTGCCTGTCCTCCTCCCGCAACTCCCACGGCGACGACGACGGCCACGGCCACGGCCAGTCCTCCCACACCGGCAACCACGCCTCCGCCGCCGCCGACGTCTCGCCGCACAAGCTCTCCGGTCCGCCGGCCAAGGTAAGAGACAAGCGGTTCTCACATGGCAATCGCCACCGTAAATCTCTCCCACGTGCACCGTGACAGGTAGAAGAAGACGACGTGCAGCTACGCGCCTACAGTGGCAGCGAGCGCGACGTCGCCGCCGCTAGCTGCTGCTACAGTGCAGCTGCGTTGTGCGAGTGCTTGACCTGACATGGCTCGTGTGGTGCAGATGGAGCCCATGCAGGCGGAGGATCTGACGGTGCTGATGCCGGGGCAGCGGTATCCGACTTTCCTGGCGCAGCCGGCGCCGCTGCTGCCTTGCCCGAGGGAGGGGGTGCGTTGGCCTCCGCCGCACGGATATCGCCACTCCTTCCTGCCACCCTGACGCGCAAATTCTCCTCCTGCTGTCGTCCTCGTCTGCATCGCTGTATGCCTGTATAGAGCTAGAGAGAGAGAGAGCCACTGTAAAAACTGCAGGAGATGGTAGTGTTTAGTTCATGTTGAAATGTCGCGTAGATATGCAACTATGCAAGCACTCGTTTTGGGCTACAGAATTTTGCAGGCTTCGAGTTTACCCGGGGTTGGGCCAAGAAAACGGTCCATATAGTGGGCTGTGTGCCCAGTCGTAGCCTGCATTCGCCAACATGTTTCAGATGCAACACCGACACATCAGTGTTCATCTCTCACGGACGAACTGAAAACCTGAGGTCGTGATGAATCGTGATGCCTAATGAGTGCTGTCAGGTGTCAGCCTGGTCACCAGTCACCACCGTGGCAATTGAGCAATATGAATTCCTGACCAACTTGCTTCATGTGCGCTCTGATCCTCCACTCTGAACAAGTGATTCAACTTTCCTTTGCTCACCTGCTTTCTGCTCATTGACATGAATTGCACATACTTATTCCTTTCTGAATTCTAGATAGGTGTAAGCTCATGCCGGACGACGCCGGCCGCTTGCCTAGGGTCACAGACACCACGAGCAGAAAACTACTCCAATGTCAGTGAATACTCTCGAAGTTACAACGACTTAGCTCTTGGCACAATTGAGCTAAAAAATCAAAAATATTAGATCTAAACATATAGATAAGTTGAAAATATTTAATTGATCTATATGGTTTTATTTTATAATAAAAATAAAAATTTAAACTATTTTACTTTATAATACAAATTTCAGATTCAACATAAATCTCGGAATTTGAGATATACTAAGTAGACTCTAAATATACTCTAAACATTAATTTAAAAAACAACTATAACTATAATATATTAGTGTAATATTTTACGTTGTGAATCCAATTATATATCTTTTATAATATATAATTTGATTATTTTAAAAAATATTTTTTGTTAAATATTAAATTTTAAGATCAAATGTGATAAGTATTCACGGAGATGGTATTAAAAACACCGGAACCATGTGGCCACGCAACTAAAATAAACCAATCCGTTCCATCTCCAACACTCCAACAGGCAACTCACCAATCCACAAAATATTTAACTGAAACCCTGTCAAGCTGCCCCTGTTTAACCCGCCCCTAATTATGCCCTTTTCACAGCCCACTCATTTAACCATAGAAACAGAAGAGGAAAAAAATTAACAAAAGAAGTCAAGAACAGAAAAATCTTTCACAAAGGGGTATATGAGCTTGCACAAATTACCATGCATTACATCTGGTGAGCAGTGTATATTCCCTCCTTTAAAAAAACACATCGTACTATTGAAAAATTCTATCAAAAATATAATTTATTATAATCTGTATCAAAATATAAGCATTTTTAAGATAACTATTTGTCACATCAAATACCTCTTATTCAGATTTTTTAATCTTAATTCTAAACACTCTCATACGGTCATACCTTCATTAATGATGTCTTTTTTGTTTCGGTTGAACAGTCTTAATATCTAATTAATATGGATATCTAGCTAGCGAGAATTTGAAGAAATTGATGTTTTTTAATTTAAATTTTAATTCATTTACAGATTCTGCATCTATTGATTATTATAATTTAGATCTAAAATATGAACCATTTATTTTAGTTTTAGATTTTAAAAATAGCTACAACTGTCAAAAGCTAAAACAAATATTTCTTAGTCTCTCTGTGTAAAAGAGAAGATTATTTACTACAGTACATTTCATCAGGTGACAAGAGGCAAATATATTTTCTGTCCAAATGACCAAATCTTGGATGCTGTCACAGGATTCACCTAACTCAATTGTCTATGATTTTGTCCTATTACTAATTAGCACGGACAGTGCAGCTTGCTGACCAGCTGCTCCATTTCCAAACCTACAAACCCAAGCAGCTGAGCTCAAAAATCCTGGCTACATAGGCCCTCAAGAACCCACAGATCTCCAAGACTGAAACCATTCGATCGAGATGCATGGCTACTCCAACCTCGCCTGCTCGTCTCCTCCGGTGGCCAGCAATGGCGCCGTCAGGGCGAGGCGATCGATGGAGCTGACCAACACCAAGGAGACCAACGCGTGGGAAGGGCTGGCCATCGGGGCGGTGACCCTGGCCAGGACCTTCTCCACCGGCTCTCACAGGATCTCTTCCTCCGCCGCCGCCAGGTCCTGTGGCGAGAGGACCCGGAGCGGCGGGGGCGGCGGCGGCGGTCTGCCGGGCGCGGTGAGGAGGGCCTTCTCCATGAGGAGGCACCCGGCGGGGTACGGCAAGGAGGACGGGTACTACTGGAGGATCCACGACATGGACGGGGGAAGCGACGGCGGCGACGACAATGCGGCAGCCGCCGGCGAGGAGCACGACGACGAGGAGGAGAAGAACAACAAGAAGAAGGAACAGCTAGCTGAAGCCGCGGTCGGGAAGGAGGCGGCGGGCAAGGCGAGCACGGCGACGACGAAGAAGAAAAGGGGCGGCAACATCTTGAGGGCTTGCAAGAAGCTTTTCTGGCAGTAATCAACAGCAAACAAGCGACAACTCCTCCTCCTCGAGCTCCTGCCAGTTAATGGTGTGCTTCGCGTCGATCTGCGTCTTGCGTATACTACCACCATGTTTACATAGCTCGATATATGCTCGTTTCTGCTGCTCGAATCACGATGAAAAGAGAGAGAGAGAAATTTAACCAGGCGTTCCCAGCACCGATCGAGCTCTGGCGCTCTATACGGCGGCGTGCGCCATGGGAGATCGAGCATGTGAGCTTTAGTTTGATAGATCTTGATGAGACTGGGCGTGGCATGTGGGGCTCTGCCGTGATGCGCGGGGCGACGGTGATGGCGATGGCATCGCCGGACGACCGGAGTCAATGGAGCCGTGGGTGTTCGTGCCGGATCTTTTCCATCTCGTGGGTGCCACCGCTGTCGCCTGTCGGGTCCTTCTGTTGGCTCGTCCGACGTTGAAGCGCCAGATGAATCCGGCAACCGGCAAGAATCGTAGGGGAAAAACTCTCATAGCTACGCGAAAATATGGGCCAAGCCCATTTGTCCCCTGGTGAACTTGCAGGCCCATATGGACCATTTTGGGAGGCCTGAATTGGTTGTCCATTTTAGGCCGCAGCAGAAGAAAAACACGGCCCAAATCTGGACCCGGCGAACCTGCTACCGCCTACTGGCAAGCGAGCGTCCTAACCGGCAGCGACAGTCCACTCCCCGAGCGCCGCCCTGTCGCCGAGGAAGCAGACGGGACATGGCATGTGCCGACTGCCGCGCACCTGGCCCCGTCCCCCCCGAATCGCACCAGCAGGCGCAACCACGCATGATACGCCCGCGGCGCCATCCCGGCAAATCCACCACACGCGCGCCGTGCCCGTCAGTTCGGCGCCAAACGGCATTGAGCACGCAACAGCCGAACGACGCGGCCGGATTCCTCCTGTACATTAACCGGCACTGTTGCCACGGGACGCGAGGCGGAGAAGTTGGGGGAGGAGAAGAATTTAGCGGCTGCCGAGACAGGCGCCGAGAATAGCCGACTCCCCAAATCCAGGGGCCCGGTCCGACCGTGCTAAATCCAGGCGCGGCGGCCTCCCGGAGGGGAGATTGGTCAGTCCTCTCGTCCTTCCCTGACCGAATGGAAGATTGATCAATCCCTCGCGGATTGATTGCATTAGGGTTTTCTTGGCGGGTGGGGTTGTGGTCTCCTCCCCCTCCGTTGTTGCTGCTTACTTTGATTTGGTTTGGTTTGGTTTTGTTTTGTTTCATGTAATCGATCATTTCCCCAGAACTACAAAATTTCTCGCCCGCTCTCGTCGTCCGCCCGGTTGGTTGGATCGTGTTCTGTCCTTCGTTTTGGTGAGTCCGGTTTCCGTTTGTTGTCTGCTTTGGATCGATCTCTCCTGCTACTGTTGTTCTTGCTCTTCTCGTCCGATGCTGAGTTGTTTTCTCGCAGTATTGCTTCAGAACCTGCAGTTCATCGTCGGCCCGGCGGTTGCCTGAGTCCAATCTGTCAACAGGTTTGTTTGGCAAATCGATCTGTAGTCTGATCTGAATTTCGATTCATTGCTGTAGAGAAAACTCTCTCTCTCTCTCGTTCTTTTCGTGGTCTCGAGGAGGATAATGCTGTGGTGATAAGATACGAGAAAGGCCATAACTTGCAAGGTTGGCATCTCATGTGCGGTCGCTGCTAACTATTGGGTGTGATTGATTGATTGCTCTGCCAACCCAAAAATCTCTCTTGATAATTCGTGTGGCATTTTCAATGTCTGCACGGTTGATGGGAAAGTAGGTGTTGCTTTCGTTTGGAATCTTTGGAATCTCTTTTTCCCAGGAGATTGCTTCTTTGACCACTCTCGTGTTCGTCTTTGTCTCGTATGGCCAATTTGCTCCTGAGAAATGGATTCATATTGGAGAGATATTTGGGTTTCAATTGCGGTTTCTTTAAGTCAGCGACGCGGAAAGGAAGTAAATTTGATATCTTTTTTTACGGTTTTATGTGCTTTGCGATTGGAAACGCGTTGCTTTTGGAATTCATGTGTTGACAATTCGAATCAGTCTTGGAGTAACTGCGATAAATTCTTGCGTAGGCCAATCGGGCAGTAAGTCAGCCTCTCTGTGTTGTCTGCGCCTGATTGCTTGCCTCTGAGTGAGAACCTGCATCGCGAGATGGAAGATGCTATGGCTGCGCCGCCGACGATGTCCGCGGAGTCCGAGGGCGCGACGACCGACGACGACGTCCATCTTTCCCCGACCAGAGCCTGCAGCAG
>KE370841.1:430201-453797 GCA_000418225.1 Zizania latifolia
TTTTGTGGGAACATACTGCAGCGTGTCAGATCCGTTCGATGAGGCGCCGACGGTGTTGATGTGCATTATGTTGAGGCTTCGAGTCGGAAATCAGTTTGCTTGCACCAGGCAGGGGGCTCGGAGTCACGGATTCGGTGTGATGAAGCCACCGCTTCTCTAGGGAGGTCGGCAACGACAAGGAAACGAATCAAATTAGGACACAAATATATAATCAAAACTCAAAATGAAATTGTCCCGTAGTTTAATTCAAAAAACTTTACAGTCCGTCTACAGAGCTCTCGTGAAAAAAACTGAACATTGATTAGATGAATCAAGTAGTGGATTATGATGATACAATCGTCTTCTCCGGACACAATCATCTTCACACCAAGCTGATCGTCTCCTCTTTACTGATCAGCGTCATACCACAGCATCGTCTCTAATAGTATTCACACATATAGGAGGTGAAACATTGTCTGTTAGTGTTCCAGTACTGCACGTGACTAGAATTTGTCTCAAGAGATAGATATGATGTGCGCCTTTAGCTCTTTGCCCATCTATTTATAGAGTCAATCGAACCACGTGGGTAAGGCCCACGAGATTCCTATTCGGATCCATATCCAAACTAAGTCATGTTTGAATCATATCCAAATAAATCGTTTCAACTTGTTAAGTATGTGACCCGATAGGTTTACGTTTATTTGGTAATAGCCTAAAAACACATTTTTAGTTGATGTATCAATACAGCCCTATCAGGGCATATGCGTAAAGAACATGTTGACAGAACCTATAGTGTACTCATGTATGAATCTCTTTATCTCATAATATTGATTATGCTTAAGACAAGACTTGTGGCATCTTTTCAATAGATCAATCGTTCACTCAATCTTATACCGATTGCTTAACTTGTGGTCGACTCCTAAGTCACATTAGTATGGTTATGCACTTCTATAATTTATTACATCAAATGGCTTAGAGAAATCTTATTTACTAGTAGGGGCAAATTCTATATTAATCATATACGTCACACTACATGTTTTATATCAAATACAAACAATATCTTTGTAACTACGCAATTACAAAATATGGTTTGGTCTTGAACTATTTTACATATTGAGAACTATAATAATCCTAGGTCTAAGAATTATATGTTCACACTACACGAGACCAATTGATGGCACACTATAACACAAATAATGTTTTATGGTGGGTCTACCCAACCACATATTTTTAACGTCTATATCGTTGATTCAATATCTTTATACTATAACCTTGATTTATGAGATATGATCATCAATCAATATATGTGTTGATCTCATAATCATATTTATTTCACGCATGATATATGAGTAGGAATCATCTATCATATAGCACAAAGAGTCATAAATAAGTCATATACTTATTGATCAATAACAATGACACATATTTCAAATAATAAGATAATATTTTATTCATGAACTTATAAATATAGTACATGATATATACATTTGCATGTTACGCATGTTATCTCTAGTACGTATCACTGACATTATCTACATCATAAGTTGTGTGGATAATTGAGAATTGTTTACTTTACTCTTTTTCATTTTCCTCATCTTCCATTTTCTGCATTTGCTTGGTCCGTGCACAGAGCTTTGAAAAAAATTGATATGTATTACTCTAATTTTTGAAAAATTACAAGTTGCAGCAGTTCCTTTTGTCGCCTGCCTTGGCAATTGGCATGCTCATGGCAGCTTATGGCACTGCAGCTATACGACGAATAATTCTTCGCGTAACAATAAAGAAATGTAAAAAAGCTTGGAAATGCTTCAGTCACATGAAAACATCGTCTTCAACCTTCGGATCGTACTACCGTTGCTTCCCTAAAAGCTCCTACCTTATCAGTGATCCACTATTCAGCAGATTGGCAGAGGCGCGCCGTTCCACTCCTTGAGGCACTCGAGCAGTGGGTCGATGTGCTTGCCCTGGTTGATCGCCACTAGCACCTTGTTCAGCTCCTCGCCGGGCGACCGCGTCTTCTCGCCGGTCAGGTAGACGGTCCCGACCTCCTCGCGCACGAACCGGTAGAGCGGGTACGAGCGGCACTCGGTGATCCTGTTGGGCATCGCCGCCGTGCCGTTCTCCACGGCCGCTCGCGCGGCCTCGACCGCCTTGGGCAGCGCCGCGCGCAGCTCCTCCTCGAACTGCGCGACCTTGGCGAAGACGGAGGTGTCCGCGTTGAACTCGGCGGCGCCGTTGGCGAGGGCGCGCTCGACGAGCACTTCCCGCAGCTTCTTCATGAGCGGGTAGTTGGCGCTGCATGGGTCGTCGGCGTACGCGAACACCGCCTCCCTGTCGATCTCCTTGAGCAGGTCCTTCTCGCAGAAGCGGGCGACGTGGAGGCCGCCGGTGGAGTTGGTGCTCAGCGTCTTCTTGGCGACCGTCATGACACAGCTCTTGACGGCGCTCTTGACGTTCTCCTCGATGTGGCGCAGGTCGATCGCCTGGCAGAGGGCGACCAGGAAGGTGGAGGACATGAGCTTGAGGATGTCGACGGCCTCGGCGGTCTTTCTGGAGGAGATGAGTCCAAGCGAGTTCACGTCCTGGTTGTGCTGCTCGGCGCTCTGGACATGGTTGGTCACCGGGTTGCCCAAAAATTGCAGCTCAGAGCAGTAGGAGGCCATGGCGATCTCGGCGCCCTTGAAGCCGTAGTCCAAGCTCGGGTTGCGCCCTCCGGACAGGTTGGAGGGCAGGCCGTTGTTGTAGAAGTCATTCACCAGCTCCGAGAACTGCGCGAACATGAGCTTCCCGATGGCGGCAATGGCGAGACGTGTGTTATCCATGGACACGCCGATGGGCGTGCCCTGGAAGTTGCCGCCGTGAAGCGCCTTGCCGCGGGAAACGTCGATGAGTGGGTTGTCGTTGACAGAGTTGATCTCGCGCTCGATCGACTTGGTGGCCGCACGGATCACCTCGATTTGGGGGCCGAGCCACTGCGGCGATGTCCGGAGCGCGTACCTGTCCTGCTTCGGCTTCATAAGCGGGTCGAGCTCGCCGAGCTTCTTCGCCTGCTCCATGTACGAGCTGCCATCCAAGATGTGTTCCATGATGGCGGCTGCCTCGATCTGTCCCGGGTGGTGCTTCAGCTTGTGGGTGAGGTGGTCGGTGTACTCTGGCTTGCCGTTCATGACCTCGCAGAACACGGCGGAGAGGACCTCAGCGAGGATGGCGAGGACGTTGGTTTCGAAGAGCACGGTGGAGGCAAGGCCGGATCCCACGGCTGTTCCGTTGACCATGGCGAGACCTTCCTTGGGCTGCAGCTCGAAGAAGCCGCCCTGGATGCCGGCAATCTTGAACGCCTCGGCGGCGTTCACCTTCCTGCCGTCGGGGGCGACCGCGACGGAGTTCTCTCGGCCGGTGACGAGGCCAGCGATATAGGAGAGCGGGACAAGATCACCGGACGCGGTGATCGTGCCCCGGAGTGGCAGACACGGCGTGACGTTGGCATTGAGCAGCTTGGCGACCGCTTCAAGGATCTCGAAGCGGATCCCAGAGTACCCCTGCAGCAGGGTGTTGATGCGGACGAGCATCGCGGCGCGCGTCGCCTCCGCCGGCAAGACATGACCGTCGGAGCCGGTCCCGAAGGCGCCGGCGTTGAGGAACCTGATGAGCTCCCTCTGGAGAGCGCCGCCCTCCTTGGTCCTCCGGTGGGACGTGGCGCCGAAACCGGTGGTGACGCCGTAGCTGTCGGTGCCATTCATCATACTGTTCATCACCCAGTCGCTGCTGGCCTTGACGCGCTCACGTGCCGACTCGTCGAGCTCGACCTTGGCTCCCTCGCTGGCGGCGGCCACCGCCGCCACCTGCGCGATCCTCAGGCTAGCGCCCTCGATCTTCACCACGGGCTGGCGGTACTCCGCCACCATCCTCTTCACCTCGTCGAGGTGGCTCCCCATGAGCTCCTCCGCCGCCTTCCCCCAGTTCAGCGGGTCGGCGCGGGGCACCGCCATGCAAAGACCGTTGCCGTTGGCAGCAGCGTGGCCATTCTCGCACTCCATGGCAGTACCAAGATAAGCTCAGAAGCAAACTACCGCACTAAGCTGATGGAGAGTGCAGCAAAGCGTGTGATCAATGGAGTGATGGACACTTGGCTTCTTGATTAGCTGCTGAAGAAGAGCTGGTTAGCGTGAAGCTGTGGATTGTGCTGCTCTTCTTGGAGGAGAAACGAGGTGGGAGACGGGTTTAAATAGGTGCCCGGCTTGCTTGGTAGGTGGTTGGTGAAAAACTGCAACTCTGCATGCGTGGGGACTGGGGAGTTAGGTGCGTGGTTTGTGAGGCGAGGCCAATTGGCCAGCCGCGTAGGTGGAAATTTCGTGGCCGTCGTCGTCGCGAACTGTGGTTGGTGATCACGGCTCGGTCGCGACGCCTTCCTCTGCTGACCCCCGCTCGTGTCGTCCTGCACCTGTTTATTAAGAACTCTTTCCGTACGCGTATGATACGTAGATAAAAGTACGGTACTATGATAAAAAACTATAATCTTTATTATCGCTCGGTACAAAAATATAAACATATTGTTTCGTTTTTTCAGTCGAAGCCTATGATTGCTTCCTTTACATACAATTTTTTTTAAAAAAATAATGATGCATTAAAGAGCTATATAAAATTCAAGTTATGTATGTATTGATATGTTGATAGATTAATAAACTAATTAAAATTAAATTCTTTCTTTTTTGTTAGGTATAGCTCAAAACCAGATAGAGGGAGCAGTTGACGGATCTAAATGGATGAATTTAATGTTAATTTTTTGATAAATAATTTTAAAACAATATCTTGATAATTATATATATATATAATATGTGTGTGTGTGTGTCGTATTGTAATTCATGCGGATAATCTGACTTTTACGTGAAAACTCATTCATCTTTTTTTTACGTTTTTTTTTTGGGACAGTGCTGCTGCTTGCTAGAGTACATGTACCGGTGACAAACGTTAGTACTGCTGCAGACTGAAGTGCCGGTGATGAATGGAGCAAAGAATTGCGAATTTTTTTAGAATGCAGGACTGAAATTTGTCGCTAAACTTTTTTTTTGGATAAGAGGCCAGAATGGCTCTGCTTTGTTAGAAAGCATAAGCAAGTGTTTACACTGGGATACCAGTTTTCACTCAGCATACAAAAGACATGCCATCATCCACACCTAACCACCACAACACACTACCAAAAGACAAAGCAAGTCACAGTTTCTTGGCTAAACCGCCGCCTCCACCAAACATACTCCAAACACAGCACTATTCCCAGACAGTTTGCAGAATGAGATTACCACTCTCGCACCAACAAAACAGAACAGCACTTATCAAAAACCACCACAGACACTGCACTATCACCACCAGCCAAGGAACATTCAGGGTCGATCAGAGTTGATTAGATCGCAGTTTCCATCGTTTGGCGAACTTGCGGGTTGGACGAGCTGATGCAGCCTGGCACGCAGCAAGCTCAGTCAGCGGGTAGCTTCCTCCTTATGCGAGCTGGCACTGGGGATGAGCCACTGAGCGAGGAATATAATAATTTTGTGCACCACCTAAAAAGTGTTAGTAGAAAGACAGCTTGTAAATACAAAATTATTACGCGTGAGCTAGATCGCCCATGAGCTCGCACCCACCATACCCATAAGAATTTTCGCTCGTTTGGAGTTTTTGAGTTCTCCGATATAAACCAGAAGGTCATTTCGGCTATTTGGAACACTCGTCCAATCAAAAGCATCCCTAATCAAACATCAAAGTAAGCGGGATAGGGGCACTTAAACATCAAGTGATCCGTCGTTTCTAGGACCGTGCACATCTTGCAACGTGGGTCTCCTTTCCATTTCATTTTACACAGCCGCTCCCCCACCTAAATTCGGTCTTTAAACATTAGCCACACAAAGATCTTAACCGTTAGGAGAATACTACACCTCCAAATCAGCATACTAACTTCATCAATCACACCCCCAAAAGACATCAGTTTATATATGGAACATGTGGTAAAACCCTTTTTGTCCAAGTGCCAAATCATCTCATCAAGGGCACTCTGCAGGGATATCTCATTAATCATAGTGTTCAATCGGGACCATTATTCAACCTCTATACTACTTAGAGATCTCCTAAACAAGTTCCCTCTACCTCTCTCATGCACAACATCCGATACCAAAATATTAGGATTCTGACAAATCTCATACAACTTATTGTAAACAATTTTCAAAGGTACGTCCTGACACCAAACATCCTGCCAAAACAGAATTCTAGTGCTAGCCTCCAGTTTAAAACCACTCCCTCTATAAACCCAGCTTTTCACTTTATGCATGCAATTCTAGAAATATGACCCACCCAAATTTGTTGATTGAGCAAAGCCCTGATTAAGATGGTATTTCTTCTTCAGGATATCAAAGCACATATTATTTTAGTCAGATTCTAGCTTATAAATTCACTTACAGAGTAAGGCTATATTTAAGGCTCGGGTTTCTAAAAACTCCATCCTCCGAATTCTTTTGGAACACACAAAGCTTTCTAACCTATCATGTAGCATTTCTTTTTATGTTCAACCCTCTTCAAAAGAAGTTACTCCTCTGAGCATTAATTCTTTAATGAGTATGCTCAGGGAGAAAAAACACACATAGCATATGTTGGAATACTACTTAGACAGAAATTTATCAGCATCATTCTACCCTCATAAGACAGGTGCATGCGCGTGGAGAGTGACGAACTCGATCGGCACTTCTTTATCTGATGATTGCTAATTATCTTATCATTTCGACATCATGCCATGCACGCGTTTTTTCTAGGTGAAAACTATTTCCAACTTGTTGGGTGTCTGGTCGAAAGGGCGGCCTAACCTTCTCACTTTCCTCAGGAATCAGGAAGCAGCCGGTCAGACTTGCGGTAGTTGGGACAATTTTTCAATTGCTAAGTATTCCTAGTTGGAAACGTGATGATTCAAAATAAATCTATCTGAATCTTTCAACGGGGCCTTCTTCTCTGTGACATGGCCAATAGCTCAGCATTCTATCAGTCAATTGGCTCTATTTGGCACTGTTCCGTTGCACCACGTGATTCACATTCTGCCATGTGATTTTCGGGGCATGTATAGACATGCAGGTTTTTGGTCAAAATCCTTGGTCTCCTCTGACTTAATTTGAGTCTTTTTCCTCTCCTATTATATAAAAAAATTGATATTATCTGGAGGCGGTTCTACAGGTGGTCCAAATAGATTGTGGACCACCTTGTATTTTGGCCCAGAAGACCCCTAATAATAAAAATAGCCTACTTAAACTGCAGCAGTAGTCACAGAGAAACACAGTCACCAGATTTACATGGCTGCGCCTCACACGCCACCTCCACCCCTCCTGCACCGTCGCCTTGCGATGGCTTCACCATTCCACGCCCCGCCAGCCAGCCTCCTACCGTCCCTCTCGCCTCCACCCCTGTACCCCTCTCGCCTCTATACTGACATGCCTCCGTCCTCTATGTGGCCCTACGCTGTTGGTCCGGCCATCGCATCCACCCTACATGTGTACCTGAGTCGCACCGATCAGCACCACACCGGATCAACCCTCGCCGCTTCAGCTTCACGCACCCGGATTGGATCGGACGCCTCCGTGACGCCTCTGCCCGGCCGACGCCCGTCCGTGTACCTGAGTCGCATGACAGCTCCGTCACGATCGAGTCTTCTCATCCTCTTCTTCACATCATCTCCCCGGTTGACAAGCACTCATCACCTTATGGTGGCTACTATGACTCCTCACCCTCCCTCCGCGCACCTCCACCCTCCTCTGTGGCTTTGCACGGTGACTCTGAGCTAGCATCGCTGCATCTCCCCCACCTAGAGCCTTCACTCCCTTGCGCCCCTCTGGCCAAGCGGCAACCCGCACTCCTCTCACCTCTGGGCTTTGGCCCCTCGCGCGCGGCATGCCTCTGTCCTCCTACACTCACCAGAAAAGTAATTTTAACTTGGTATAAAATGCAGACATGCTTTTTCTCTGTTGTTCATTGTAGTAATTTATACAACTAGATTATGTGTGCAGTGGATTGTATGTGCTAGTTTATTTTGTTAACTATACGAAAATACTAGTTGTGCGAGAAGAAAATGGCAATTTGTAGGCAGTACATATTAAAACAGATGAAAAATACTAATTGTGGTATTATTTTAACACATGATGTAACATAGATTGCACTTCAATTGGCTACACTGATAGCTAGGATTGTATGCTTTTATTATCCAAAAGAATGGTCTGCAGTTATATTCCATTTCTTATCTATTTGCTTATGCTATTGTAACTATTGGAGGAACTACCAACAAAATGTCCTGCTTTTGATGAGAGGAATTACTTGTGAACTTAGTTTTAGTGGATTTATAAAGTTATGAGATACAATTACTATATTTATGTCATATTTTGAAGAAAAAATCCAATTGTATTTTAAGCTCATGATCTTATAAAATTTTGAAGTGTGAAGTAGGAACACCCGAGAAAATTTCTTGGAGCCACCACTGATCCTACCTATACCTTTCATTTAGATAAAAATTGAGAATTTATCCTCTTGACCTACATGTCATTTATCTGAGATGACAACAAAATATACATGATAAATCCTTAATTTCTCATCTAAAATGAGGGTATATAATCCAATCCCCATTATATAAATTTATAATGTTATTCCTCTGTTTTTTAGACCTTAGCTTCAAAACCCTATAACAATAGAAATATAAAAAATATTTTTCGTTTAAAATAAATCAAGCAGTGGATTTTTTAACCAATTGGGATCTGAACCCAAAAAGTCGGCCCAAAATCCTTGCCAGGCAACCGCAATACGGCAATACCGTTGTCACCGAACTGACATCCGTCACACTGGTTCCGGCTCGGCAACCCTGGTGGGTGCGTTCCTTGTTCATCGGCCCAAACGCGCTTTCGCAACCGTAATTCGGGCCAACGCAGGCAGGGAGAAATGACGGCCCGGACAGTTTGCATCTGCTGCTTCGGCGCCGGCGGGGGCCGCCTCCGTTACGCTGCAGCCCAGGGCGTTGTACAATGGTGTACATGTAACACTACAACGTAACAAACCACTCCTGTCTATACCCATCCACCTCGAGAAATATATTATAGTTTTTTCATATCTTTTTAATATATATATATATATATATAAATATGAAGTTACTATATTTTGAGAAGCTATATTTTCTACTACTATTTGAAACTAAAATCCATGTAAAATGGCTAGGGATTTATGACAGTCAAACGATGCCTAAAGATATGTACAGAGTGATATAGACAACCACAAACTATTTGTTTTCTCTCTTCTCTAGCCATATTTACAATCTCTTGTAAAATAAGAAATATTTTCATTCTCTTTCCTGACCTTCTCTTTCTCTTGTCCAAACCAGTAAATAAAACTTATTTATGAGATAGTCTTACGGATGACGGATAGACTGTACATCCCCGATGATGTCCGTATGCTCGGGAAATCGGCGGTTGTGCTCTGCTGCGCAGGGACGCTGGCACTGTGCGGTGATTTGCACCGGGCGCCGACGCCTTTAACATTTTAAGCACGCACGCACGCACGCACGGGGTTTGCTGGCTTGCCGCCGATGGATCAACGCCCAACGGCCGTCATGCTGCTGCCTCCAGAAGTCCAGGACGGATACGCGCACGTACGTACGCAAGCATGCATGGCTGTATCACTGCCTTGTAGTTGAAGTCTCCAAGCTCGGATAGTACGCATACTACAAACAAATCGCGTGCAATTCCATCAACGAGACCTTTTGCACCACACGGCCCTGCTTTCCTCTCGAGACCCAACAGAACCTCCATCATCGGATTGGTACGGTCGCTAGATGCATTGCTGCACTGAACGAACCGCTGTCACACACCAGATCGGCGCCGGCTTCCAAACACAACCGGTTACCATATCTGCCGATCTTATATTGCGATTTGTGATGATAATTTTTCATTTTTTTTAATCGACGACGTAAACAGCACGCCCTCCCTCGCCCGATCTCATGCTCTGCAGGCTGCAGCTACGCGTCAAAACGAAATCAATGAAGCGATGTGAAACAACGCAAGGCGCCAAAACATGTAGTATAATTGCGCTGAATGTTCTTGCAAGCTGCAGCAACAACCATATATGCATCCATATGACCGTATTTATATGCGCATGCGCCAAAACGGTCGCTCAAATCTCATTCTCAAAAGTCAAAACGGAAAAAGGAACTCTATGTACAGCGACAGCGATCTTTATGTACTCTCTCTCGAGCTAATCGGTGCATGGCCCGCGCCAGTATTGACAGCGAACGAAACCAAAATTTTCTAAACGACGAGAGGTAAAAAAAAATAGAGAAAAAAAAGCGCTGCAGGGTGTGTGTGCTTCAGTTCAGGCGGCACAGCCTCTGAGGATGTTGGCGAGGCCGACGCGCTGCTCGTCGGTGAGGTTCCTGGGGAAGACGACGTCGAACTTCACCCGGAGGTCGCCGCGCGCGCCCTTGTCGGCGGCGCCGGAGACGGGCATACCTTCCCCGGCGACGACCTTCTCGTGCCCCGGGGAGATGACCTCGTCGCGGAACGAGAAGCCCATCTTCTCGCCGCCGAGCAGCCTGAAGGAGAAGGACCAGCCGGTGAGCGCGCTCACCAGCGGCACCTCGGCCTTGAGCACAAGGTCGTTCCCTTTCCTCTTGAACACCTTGTGCTTCCTCTCGGAGATGGTGAAGACGGCGTCGCCCGGCAGGCAGCCCGGCCGCTCGTCGCCCATGCCCTCGAACGTCACCTTCATCCCCTTCGTCCACCCCGGCTTCACCCTGATCGTCTGCGTCACCTCCTTCTTCGCAATCAACCTAATGCACATGGAAAAAAACTTTTTTTAAGATAAAAGAAGATGACATTACATCCCAGGCCTCTGCATCCGACAAGCATAGAACCAACAATTCATCGAACAACTAATTATTTGACGTTGCAAACATTCAGCTGAAGGATCAGTGATCAGTGGAGTGAATACGTGAGCTTAATTATCGGTAAGCCGTGAGTCCAATCATCGGTACAACTAATTAGATTATTAGAGGGAGAAGCCAAGGAGAAGGGAAGCGCAGAGTCACTGTCTCTAATTCCTGCTAGGCCAGCACCCTCACATGCACGCAGAACACATATCACACCACCTAATGCCACACAAGGACCACTTGCTTTTGATAGGTGAGATATCTTATATCCTCCAAAAGAGAGGCATTCCATCCCAACAAACATGAGCCCTAAGAATTCTCTACTCAAGATAAGGCCCAATCCCCAGCTGCTACCATACCTGCTTAAGAATTTTCTTTCTCCAAATTGCCTTGTTGTTCAGTTGTTAGGTAATCTGGATAGTCTTTCTTGCAATAATAGGGTGGTTGTAATATTCCAAAGCAAACGTAAATATTCTAGTGATAAATGCAGCCTGTGACTTGCTGGAAAAAATCTGACCTGAGAGATTGTTGTACTACCAATGTTAAAACAGTGTTTCACTTAATGAGGAGATAGCTTATATTAACAGTTTCTTTCCTAAAAGTACCACACATAATTGCCCAATTAAAGTGCTTTTGGTGTCACAGGAATTAACAGTTCTGTTTACCTAACCCTGAAGTTTCAGACAAGAATTTATCTATATCACTTGTTCTGCAAATTGGACAATGATTCTTCTTGTTTACTACTAATAGTCCCTAGTGTATCTGAACGTATACATTAACCTTTTTTGATGCAGTAACACTAACATTGTCAGAATGGAATTCCATATTCCATACTGAAAAGTTTGGCCGCCAAAAATGAACTCCAGTTTGAAATTCGGAGGCATGCATGATACAATGCATAGTAAGATACTGTGTCAGGCCTGTAATTTACATAAAACTATTTGTTTTCTGAAGTTAGTTATGAGGGTGTTTGGGTTTATGGATTTCAAGTGATTAATGACACGTCAATGATGTTGTCGCGAACGAATTGAAAACTTAGAATTGGAGACATGCATATGAGTGTTTCCATCGATCGATTTGTTGCCGCGGTTGGATCAACAGCGCCTCTCCTAGCAAGCGACAGCTTACCCGTTCTTGGTGACGACGTCGCGGGTGTACTTCACCTCCTTCTTGCACCCGCTGCAGAGCTCCTCGAGGGTGCACTCCACCTTGCGCTCCAGCGGCGGCGCCTTGCGCACGACGTAGCTGGAGAACTCGGCGAACGCACGCCGGCCGGCGCGGCCGCCTTCCCCGATGTCCGTGGAGCTGTACACCTTCTTGCTGAACTCCCTCGCCGGCGTGCAGGGCACCGTCCTCGGCGCGACCTTCTCGCTCTGTGCCCGCGGCATTGCCGGCGCACGCCCGCCGCCGACTCCGCCGGTGGCGCCGGCGCCGGCAGCAGCAGCAGCCGCGGTCCTCTCGGTCCTATCTCTCTTCCCGTCGACGTTGCTGCGCATCCCGAAGGCGGCCCCGTTCTCCTGCTGGTCCAGGAGCGCCTGCGAAACCCCAACAGACACCGACCACCGTCACCACGTCGCGTACGTAGCGGCGCAGAGATGACCATGAAAAGAGAATGGGATTCGCGTCGATCGGTCGTCACCTCGTAGGCCTCGGTGATGGCCTTGAAGCGGGCCTCGGCCTCGTTCTTGGACGACGCCGGGTGCTTGTCGGGGTGCCATTGCCGGACCAGGGTCCTGTACGCCGCTCTGATCTCCTTGGGCGAGGTGTCCTTGGAGATGTTGAGGATCTTGTAGTACAGCTCCGGCGGGTTCCCCATTGGCCAGCCGAGACAAACTAGCTTGTCGCGAGGAGGACGACGACCACCACCACGAGGAGGAGGAGGCCGAGGGAAACGGGAGGAGCAGAGAGTGAGGGAATGAGAGAATTCAGGAGGGGTCACCACACAACACGTACTACCTGTCACTCCGCTGCTATAATAGGAGGCATGTAAAGCAGAAATGGAGCGAGCTATGCGTGCCTTCTTTGTAGGGATAACAATATGGACCAGACAAGAAGAAGAAGAGAGAGGGAGAGAAATGGGTGGGGATGGTTGGTGTGAAGTGGAGGTTTCAGTGGCAGTACAGGTAGGCCAAGGTGCCACGAGGGACTCAGAGTCAGACATCGACATGGGTTGGAAAGAAGGGCACCAAAATGCAAATGGGGATAAGAGTATCTCGAGGGACTGAATCTCACTCGGTGAATCTTATTTTGGAAAGATTTACCCTATATCATATACATAAATTAATTATATTTGTATTTTTATTTATTATTTCATATATGTGTATAACATATAGGCCCCGTAACTAATTGTCATACGCTCGTTATGCGGCAAAAAAGAAACACCACACAATGATAGACAAAAACAAAAATTTTAAAAACGATTATCTCATATATTTCTTTGCTCTCTAGCTCACTCCATAAATCTCAATATTCTCTAAAATTTTAGAGGCTCTCTAGATCTAGGAAGACCCTGAAATAGGAAGTGAGATATATATAGTCAACATCTTTAAGAGATATAAAAAACTCGCTCTTGATATAATTATATAGGGAGACTTTCCAATAAAATTCACTTTCTAAATAATCTCAATACACTATTCTCTATATTTTATTCTTGTGTCGGTGATGAATGTATCCTAAATCGTAATTATCAAATATATCCTCTCTTACTTTCTTTTCAATTTCTTGTTTCACCAACCGGTAGAGAGCGGATATAGAACAAAAGCCACAGTAGTAAGAATGGAGTGAGGTTTTAGGGTTCTCTAAATATTAGAAACAGATATAAAAGTTATTGGAGTGATATTTTAGACGTCAAATCACTAAAAATAGAGATAGAAAGTCATATTAGACATCTTTTAGAGCTAAAAAAATTGCTAAGAGGGGCTCATGTCTGTAATGGTCCTGCACGCTGCACCCCAGCATTTCGCCCCCTGAACTCATCTAGGCACACATCACCAATTTTGTAACATCCGAAATAGTGCCACCGTACTGGATAATCCTAGATATGCATATTCTTCATTTAGAGAATGCAAGTCCATTTTCGATCCAATGCTCATGAAAGAAACACATGGTAGGGTAGCATTGTGAATTGATCACCTGAAATCTGGGATGCGGCATGGGAGCAAATGTTCTGTCCAACTATCCAAGAATTGGTTGGGATATTAGTGTGGGAGAGAACACTCACAGGTGAGTTGAGGCAGGCAGGGGCCCTATCATGTGTTTCTGCCTCCATCGAGATCAACATTCTGCTGCACTGCTGCTTTTGGTTAGCTGCCTCCATTTACACATGCAAGAGAGCATAGATCTACATGCTGAAACCCTGAAATCACTTGGACCCAAAAGTAATAAAAGATTCTGAACTTGAGATTGTGTCAATATTTCCTCAGCAAAAGATGACAGAATCCATGGAATCGAGTTAACCACGGCCGTGAATTACACGCGTGCTGATCGAGGCCGTACGTTCAACAACAGGCATGCATGCACGCATACAGACGCTAGCTGCAGTAAAATTAGGCAGCAGCGAGGCATGGTGGCCAACTTGATTAGCAGCCGTGTTCTTGTGATCATGGCTTATCTGCTGCGTAAACAATGTTAATCGTACGCGAGGCAAACAGTCGGGAATTGTTCTTTGCATCCGTACTGACATGTACAACAGCTAGCTATATACTAAATCATCGAGAGCACAATTAGGGTAGGTTCGGGAGTGCTGACACGGATGCTAGATTATACATGATTTCACATTTTATATAGAAAGTTTTTAATAAGTTGTATTATTTAGGAGTTTAAAATACGTGGTGCATCTTAATTCGGATCAATATTCTGCTGAAAAGCAGAACCTAACGGAGCCTTGCATTAATAGCCTTATTGGAGTCCAAGTGCCAGCACTGTGCTAGTGCAAATTTTCATGTATTTAAGTATGTAAATCCGTATATTGTATATTGTGCCTTCTGAATTGTCAGTAACACTAGCTGAGTGTTTGTGCGTTACAACGGAATTTTTTTTTTACAATATTAAAATAATATCATGCAAATAGAGATGATCAAAGCCGAAGCTGAAGAGTTTTGGTTTATTGTGAGAAGGAATGATGGTGGTGACAGACTTACCACCACTAATTTTTTTTTAAAGTAGTATAGATTTGTGCTTTTGCAATGTTCTTCTGTGATCCAAGCACCCCTCCGTGCATATCGAAAGTTCAGAGAGGGCGGGCAGGGGTCAGGGGAAGAAAATTAACCTTCAACTGCAGTGATAATTGGGAGCAATTCTGATCCTTGTCAGCTTAGGTCATTTCCATCAACTTTTCTCCATCGAAATACAGTTGCCAAAAGAGGGGTTTGATAGCAATATAATGCCAATTATAAGAGAAAATGCAATCCGCAGTCCTGGACTTGGAATCTTGTTTTGTGTCTGAAAATATTGAAAATTGAGATGTTGGGGGTCATAGAGAGCTTCATGATAATGACAATTAAAGAGAAGGGCCGATAAAAGCCACCTCTTGTAGGTAGGGGGTCACTTTATCATGACAAGAATGCGAAATTGGAATCATATAATCACGACGAGTTATACAAGTTTTAATTTCTTGATCTAGATCCCTGAGGTGGTGTCAGCTTACACGTTTGTTCTTATCCTCCTGGAGCCAATGTGTGCAACCAGCGTATGGAAATTTGGCTGCAAACACATTTCACGGAGCAGAAAGAAGCTACTCCGTCGGCAGTTGATAATTGATAATTGACAAACACATCTGGGCTGGGTCCTTGAGCTAAAAAAGAATGGACTCCAGAGATAGTATATTTTTAGATAACGGAAATGGTTTACATCCTAAAATAGTTTATAGGCATAAGAAATATACTTCCTCTGACTTTTCAAATCAAACTTATTTAATTTTGATCAAGTTGAAAGAAAAATATATTAACATCTATAATATCAAATAAATACACTATTAAAACATATTTCATGATAGATTTAATAAAACTAATTTGATGTTATAATTGTTGGTATATTTTTCTATAAAATTAGTCCAAGTTAGAGAAGTTTAACTTAAAAATCAAATGATTTATAATATAGAATGGGTGCAGTATAAACCAAGTTTTATGTCTTACCTTATGAAATTAAGGCTCTTGCAGTCTTACTTATTCATCAGGCCTAAGATATTTTCTTCTTTGACGTGAGATTAGAATTCATTCCTTTGAGTGATGTTTGTCATTTTGTCCTTCAGACAATCATACTTCTCAATCCTAATAGAGGAAATAATAGTAAAATGCCATTTAAATATTGTCACTTGACAATGATACAGGCCAGCGAGAACCGGATTAGATGCCTGATTACATCATTCTGAAAATTATAAGATGAGAGGAATGTGGTGACAGTTTGGCGCCCTCCTGCAGTCAAAATAATAGCACTATCAGTTCCCAGGTAATTAAATAATTGAAAGGAGTGACCCTGCATAAAATTCTCCCAGTTTCATGAATTGGTCTAGTTTTCCTAGGTGTATTTGTTTATCTAGAATAGTCTTAGCTGTCTCTGTTACTTGTTAACATCAATGAAACGACCTTTGAATAAGAACATTATTAGAGCCACAATATTTGATTGTGAGTCGTTGAATTAAGACCTATGATATGTGTGTATTTGGAGTGTCGGCAGATGATGAGAAATATTATTTTGGCCAACCAAAGAAAACCTGCTGATCAAAATTTTTCATCAAAGAGATTTCTGAGACATCATCAAGAACTGGTTGAAGCTTCGAGACAATTAGCAGAAGTCATTGCTAAAAACATTTTTCTAAGCGATGAATTAAATCATGTTATCTGTCGGTTCATATGACAACGGCTGTGTATACAATAAATCAGACAATCATCCAAGTTAAATTCCCATTCACCCACAAGTCTGAATTTTGGTCTAGTAATTTCTTTGTGCTGCACTACGATCTTTTCTGAAGAAGAAAATAAGGAGAGGGGATAAAGAGAGTTTCGCCCATACTGTTGATCTGGGTTAGGGGAAATGCATGAAGCAATCAACCAATCAGAAAGAGAAACCATGCATCTATACTGCTAGAATTTTAGGTTACATCTACATAAATATTTTAGAAATTTCTAAATAAATCTCAAAGGTCCGTACCAAGCTCGGGACTCAGGACTCGGGGGGTCGGCCTGCAGGAGTCGACACTCAGCACTTGGGACTCGGGGGTCGGCCTACAAGAGTCAGCACTCGACACTCGAGAGTCGGGGGTCGGCACTCGGCACTCGGGAGTTAGGGGTCAACAGTCAAGACTCGGGTGATCAGCAGTCAGGACTCTGGCGGTCAGCAGTCAGGACTCGGGGGTCAGCCAGCCGAGCCCGATCCCGTGTCCACCGAAAACCAACTCCTCGTATTGCGGGGACGCAGTCCCCTTTGGCCGTTCCGATCTTTTGGGAACTTAACGGATTATTCGGGATATGAAAACCAATTCGATTTAGACCGTGATCGCAACACGAGATCGTGCTGCTTCCATATAAATACCTGTATATCTGATCGGTTCCATAGAAGAGACACAACAAATTAGATCAGAACAGATCGGTTTGCCTCTCCTCTCTGTTGCGCTACCGCCGTAGTCTACTTCATTCCATCCACCGGCGTGCACCGGCGATAGGGAGAGTAGGTTTTCGGAACCTCTCGCTCTTGTGATCCTGCACCGGGAGAGGACGAATAAGGTTTTTGGGAAGCGCTCCACATGACTGCTCACGTCTGTCACCACGGCGCGTCTTCCGTCCACGTCTATCGTCGGTCTCCGTCGGGTACTACGATTTGACACCAATAGAAGCAACTCTGCACCGACCATGGTTTCGTCTTCGGCTATCGTACAATACGTGCGCTACTTTACTGTTCGATTATTGGCCATGTTTTGCGAAACCATGATTACTATGTTCAAATTTATTAGTGTGTTAGATATGTACACGCTAGTTCTATCGGATGTCATGATTTATCTATTTCAGAAATTAATTTCACAATAGCCTATTCCAACGTATACCAGCAACTGGAGCACACATTGATGTAATCAGATGCGGCGACTGTTGCAACTTACGCGTTCCAGCAAATGTCTGCACAAAATTGTCCAAAACCAAGTGGAGTTCTGAATTCAGCAACACTGTTAGCTCTGGACTTCTGCAGAACCCAGCCACAGAGATACACAGGACAACCTACGCTGGGAGCGCCTCGTCGAGCCTGAGCAGCCGCATCTGGCGCCTTCCTCTTGCACCGTTGGGTGCCCGGAGCCTGTCCCTACCGGCCATTGCCTTGCCAGGCTCGCCGTCGGTGGCGGAACAGCCAATACCACGAACCCTAGGAGCGCCATGACGGCCGTACCGGAAACTCTTGGGCGAGACGCGATCGGAGACGACGGAGAGGCGCTTGGCGATCCAGGGATGAGGCAGCCGCACGATCGCAGGACCGCTCAGCGAGATGGCGAAGGGGAGGACTGTTTTGAAAATATTCAGAGGCTGATCTGTCAAAAAAGCTAAATAATAGACTTGTTTGAAAAAAAATATAGGGATCGCAAATATTAATAGCGATCCAATACGGACTATTTTGCAAAATGAGTTGCGCCCTTGGCATGCTGGCCGTCGGCGCCGCGCCGCCGCCAGGGAAACGCCTACCCCATCGACGCTGATATCCCGCCGCCGTCGTCAAAAACACCTTATATTTCTCCGATTCCCATCCGACCGTAATCTTTGCGACGCGATGATTCCCCATCATCTTCCCTCCACACCAGGGAGCGCCCTGCCGCCCTGCGATGACGCCGAGAACGGCCCGTGGCTCGAGTTTCCCTTCTGGGCGCCGCCTTCCGTCGCCCCAAAGAGCTCTCGTCGCGGCATCCGGAAGATTAAGAGGATCAAGATCATCTACCTGTGGCCGTGAAGCTTGCAGGCAGCGGCTCGCCGCCCCGCAAGGTCTTCGAGGTCATCTCCACAGCCTCTGCCCTCTGGTGATACCTACACTATGTGGATTCGCCACGGCGGTATCCTAGGCACCACTCCGTTGCCGTCGAGAGCTCATCCCATGAGCCTTGCTACGTGGTGGAACGAAGGAGGCCAGAATCCAAGCAGTAGGCTAGTAGCAAGTTGGAAACTTTCGGAGGTTCAGAAGTTCAGAATATTCAGAGGTGCAGCCACAGAAGGTATCACTAACTTGCTGGAAACTATGCCTATAATATAATGATAAATTCACTATTTCACATATAATCAATTCACAACAAAATTTCTATAATGATAAATTCACTATTTCACATCTAGTCAATTCACAACACAATTTACATGAGAGGCGAGTATGCCTCAATTTATTCACTGCTTGATGAAGAATATCAGTTGCTTGTTTTAACCTATGTTTCCTTTATATTGATATTGTCATTCGCCACAATTGATTTCTTGTGTTGCATCACATGCAATTCGCCACAACTAGAAGAGATTTTTGAATTCCGGGGCATGGGTCACCTCCAAATTTGGCAGGCATTACGGGAATAGAACATCCCCTCCTACCTATGCAAGACTGAGAAAGAGAATAAATAGTTATACTGCTAATTACAAACCACATTATGATGTTAGTATATATAATTTACCAATGATCAGAGGGCTTGTATTTATGTACCTTCTTTATAACGGTTTCTGATGATTCTGCATGGCAACTTCCAATGCCAAAGCTTCTGCAGTCTCCCATAGGGTTTCCATAACTTGCAAACTCAATTGCTGAGATACGTTTGCCTCCCTGGCACCAGAGACGTACTTGTGGATCCTTTCTGCTAGATTGGAGAGAGGGGACTGAGAACTCGTTTGCATTGCCACACACTCTTGTGATAGACATTGTATTCACTGTAATCTGTAGTGGGTTGCCTCCCATTTCCTCAACAAGGACGAGGAGATTATCTTTAGGTTTCAGAAAGCTTCGTGGTATGTGATACCTTCAGAAATGTGATTCCGCAATGAATTTATTTGTGAGATTATAATGAATAGAAAACAAATTTTGGGTGAAAAGCAAAGAGCTGGAACTGGCTCTACTTACAGTGATTGAGAGGGCTGCCCACTTGGAGCTCTGAAGGAGACCCAATACCGTCCGATGCTCTCTCCATTGACCCATACCTCGCCCTTTCCCATGCCAGTAAGGTCTAGTGTCACTGCATCATTGCCCGCTGGTGTGGCAAATGTTGTCTGTGTCACAAAATAAATGATGATAAGGTATAGTTTATCATCGTAAAGTGGAAACATCCAATTTGTTTTAATCTTTACCTTATACCAAATAAGAGGATGATCTGTCAAATTGTTGGTAGCTATCCATTCAACATTTTTTGCTCCTTGCATGTAGATTTTATTCTCTTCCCCAAATAAGCCAACCTGCAATTAACATGTCAGCACAAGACTGAGCTTATGATATTGCACCATTTATATATATTCCAAATGGATTGACTTATTTACTTGGTATCCCCATAGGTCATTGTTGAGAAGATGAAGTGGTTGTTTTCCCTGTTCTATACCCACTTTCTGAATTCCAAACGATCTTCTTTCCATGTGGGAGCCGGAGTCCTTCCAATTAGGAGACAAAGCTCAACTTGATGGATGACAATGTAGTTCACTAAGTAAGTATATGATTTCTACTATACAAATTTATGGTACTCAGGTTGAGCGGTATATGGTGTGAAAATTATGGTATATAGAAGTGTTAAACACCCATGTGTTTGGTCAATTCAATTCATTTTCTCATATTACTCCTAGTGCAGCATATAAGCATATACATGGCACATTAGCACAAACTTGCTCATTTCTTTAAGACCTGTTTATTTCAATGTAGTGACTTCCCCTGTTAATTTCTACAACATTCTTTATGTTACCATGACAGATTGTAGGGTTCTTACCGGTGATCCAACCATTACACTAAGCAATGATATGGTGTTATCTCCTTCCATGAGAGAAATACGCATGTTGAGAACTATATTACGAGATCCATCATGACTCCCATGTACACTCCCTAACCAAATTATTGAGAGCAATTATTCAACATTAGATAAAAGTGAATTGTGATAGGAACAATATAACATAAATTGAAAATTATAATGGGGAAGATGCCATAATCTGATAGATAAATATGGTGCACCATGCACATTTAGATTTTGATCACATGTTGTATAGTTGTTGTTCTTAATTTCATAAAAAAATCATATAAAGAAACTTGGGGAAACCACATTCATCTAATAGGATACTTACCTACATATTCATTGTTGACAAAAGCATGCAACATATGTGATAGTGACTCAACATAAAGACACACAAGTTGGTTAGCATCACTTTCTCTATTTTCATAGCTGCATTTGAGTGAATTCCCCTTGTCATAACAAGTATGATGATTGAAGACAACCAAGTAAAAAAGTAAATGATGGACAATATCATAGAGATCTTTTACCTGACAATGTACCAGAGATAATCCGTCTCGTCTTTAGTTGTTGCGAGCTGTTCGAATAGTTGGTTTCCAGTGTACATAGACTTGCTCAAGTCTCGAGGAACTGGCTCTATGAATGCCTTCCAATTAATAATGTCACCGAGAGCTTGTACTATACTAGCTGTTCTTGAACCATGCTGAGCATTTACCTGTGACGAAAACAAATAAATAAAATGATCATGAGAGGAGGTGTTGGCATTTTACTTGCATGTGATTAGATAACAAGAGATGTTTTGCTGTAGTCTGTAGATCACTCACCTTAGCAGTTTCAAAAACTACACTTCTACAATCTGAGAGAATACTGATGGACTTAGGGGCCAGCTGCAGAGATATATTACGGAATTCTACTTTTGGTGTCTTATGCTGATCAAAGTTTACTAGAAAAGCCACACACTTGGATTCTGTTTCAAAAACATGTGCCTGGAGTACATCCAAAATTATGTGCTTGCCTTGTTGAAATTTGTTGAAAAATAAAGAACCATAGTTTTACTCTGTAATTTCACCTCTTGTTCTTGACCTAATGAAAAATTGGAGTAGCTCCCAAATAACAATGGTTCTGATGATTGCTTTACAGCAGCATGCAATTCTCTAAGATGTTCCCATGTAGGTTGCCATATTAGACCTCGATAGACAATACAATCAAAATATAACTACTGTTAACTGGTATGTTGGTAAATGTATTTGTCATGATTTCTTTTGCTTAAAAAAGGTTTACCATATTCATCAAGAGGAGCTCCATCATAGTAGTTTGTTGTTACAAATGAAGATGCAAATCTCCCAAAGTTTGTTCCTCCATGGTACTGCATCATAAATTAATAATCCACAGTGAAATACTTAGGCCCTATTTGAGAAACAGAAATCCTGGCCCATCCACATGGAATGGACCGGGATTTCTGTTTGCCAAACAAGACCTTAAAGGTTGTACTTCGTCCGAAGAAACATTGTACTAGAAAATGTTCAATATTTTTTCTGCAGGGTCCATACCATGTAGTAGCTCACAAAGCTGCCTTTCATCCTCGCTATAAAAAGTGCGACTGCAAAGGCAATATCTTCTGGAGATCTCAATTTTGTATCATTACCATATATAAGGTAGCTGAATGCAGAATTATTTGACCATTAGACCATTTTTATTCCATCAGAGCAAGAAGATGTGAGGAAACCAAAGGAGAAGTGCCATTTCAACGCACCGAGATGTCCAGTTTTCTGTCCACAGTGCAGGCTTGTCTGGTGAGTTTGGTCCAACAAATGTTTCTCCACAAATGAGCCCATTGCAGGTATTAATCTAGACATGAACTCATTGTCAGGCTGTTTAGAATTTTCAGCTAGCCATGTGGAAAATCATGAGAAGTGCTATGAGCAGGATAACTGACAACTGGATCTGGAGCATCGTTCTGCTTGCACATCATCCATGGAACACCTGTCTGGAGACTTACAGCCATTGCAGCTGCCCAACGCACATAGCGTGGTCCACTTGAGCCAAATGCAGGCTCAACCATCTGGTATTCGTTCTCAATCTACATGCCAATCGATGTAGTTAGATGGAAATCAGAATAGAGAACTTGATGCGACTATTGACTCAACTTTGCTAACCTGAGAAATGATGATGGGGCCTCCTTGTGGGTAATAAAGTCCTTCATGTTTCATCATAGTCACTATCTTTGTGACAAATCTTTGCATATGCCGCTGCATGGATAAAAAATGACTGGCGTGAGATTAAATGAAAGTAATTTCAAGATTATGGTATTTAAGAATCCTGTCTTGCAGGCACTTACTTTAAAGGGTTCATCGTCACTTCGGAAGGTAATGCCGGGAACATCATGTAGCCAAAATGGAAATCCTCTGCACTAGCAAAGACTTGTTAAGGTAATTTATGCGAGATGATAATTAGTACACTGCTTAGGACATATTGCTTCCTTGAGTTGTATTGATCAGAGTATTTATCAAAAGAAAACCTCCTATCTGCATAGGAATAATTTCATTCATCCATACCCATACTTCCATTCTGCTTCTACGAAGGGACCAATCCTAAGGCTTACGTAGAGCCCTTGAGCTTGAATTTCTCTGATGAATTTGACAAGATCATATCTTCCCTCAAAGTTATACTGACACAACATGACATTTTAAGCATCTCTTAGCTATAAAAACTCTTTTACTGAATAACTTCACAATGTGCTCTTGACAGGCGTACATATCAAACTG
>KE370841.1:472348-485029 GCA_000418225.1 Zizania latifolia
AGCGCTAGAATAGATCGGGTGGCTTAGGGATTTTGGGCAGGAGAGCTGACAACACGAACAACCACCTCCGCGATTGCACCGGCCTCCTCCCTTTATACTAGGCGCTGCGCGACGGGGGCCCCTAACCGAATTCGGTTGGGCGCCCCCGATCAGGGCGCGAGAGAGAGGGAGAGAGGGACTCGGTCCCCTCTCCTTTAGAGATCTCAACTAACAGTTGCCACGCGTCAAGGAAAGCAAATCGGGCCGTCGGTGCGCCGCCCCGCAGGTCCCACGCTCCAACCGCTCGCCAGCTTTGGCGTCGCGCTAGGCCAGGACCTCACTGTGTCTCCGCGCCACGATAACTCGAGGCTTCGTAGCAGCCAAGCCAACGTCGCCTATATAAACCCCCTCATCGCCTGCACGGTACAACCCTTTCTCCTCCGCCGTCCGCCGAGCTCGCCGGAGCTCTACCGGGAGAGTTCGTTCCCCATCTCGCACCTGTTCGGTAAGCGCTCCTCTTTATCGGCGCCGATCCTTTCCTTCGTAAGTACGGGAACATGATCTGTGACTTTCTCTAGTTCCATTTTCGTCGTTTTCAGGCCGCCTTATTGATCGCCGGTCAGAATCCGTCTCGACACCACCGCGCGCCCCGTTCTGCTTCGTTCCTTTAAGGTATAACCAGAACCCTATTCCTTGCACCAATAGCTTCACTAGGACCTAGGTATCATGTTACAGTATCTGTTCTTGTGGATCCTTGTTCCTAGTTCACCGTCGACGTGAACCGAGTCCGAGTGGTTCGTGTCTCGCGTCGCCGGCCTCACCCAAGGACTTATGGTCCGATCCGGCAACACCAGAGAGCTCCTGGTGTCCCTAATTTTGTGCAAACCCTATCCGTTCGTCGATAGAGCCCGCCATTTTCTCTTACACCGGTGCACCAAGGAGATTAGGGGAAACGCCGAACTCCATGGCTGAACCCTTTCTCTCTGATCGGAACCGTTAGGTCTCTTAGAAATGGCATGAATAGGCTTATGTTCAAGTTTCATAGCCATCCAAGTTCTATGGATCAAGAACGGCGGCGAAAACGTTTCAGCCGTCCGTGATCATCTTCAACCTCCAGCCATCTGTCTTTCTGTTTTGAGTCTCTGCCGTGCGGGTCCAGCTGGACAGCGCTATCTCGGTGCAGTGCTTTGCCTGTGTCCCTGTGCGCCCGACGTGTGTGCGCTCAGCCGACCGCAGGCCGCCTCGCGCCAGCAGAAATGCTCACGTCCGCCCCCTGCATCCGGCGTGAGCCACTGACTCACTGGGCCCCCGCGTCAGCCAACGCGCGTACGCAGCCGGTCATGCATGTCGGGGCAATTTAACTATTTATCATGGATGGCACGTGGCTCCAACTGAGTCTACGACAATACACCTGGCCCGAGCTGCTGGAAGCTGGCCAGCCCGTCGGCACAGCGCGTGTGCGCTCGGCGGAGCCAGGCCACTGCATGCCTGGGCCCGCAAGGCAGCCACATCGCGCTCACGCGCGCGTGAACTCAATTCCGTACCGCTTTTTTCCGGTCCCGCAAGTCAGCCACAGTAGTGTACAACACTGCGAGACACAAATGCTTGGCTTTCGTGTGCTGCTGACATTGCTGGCCCGCATGCACATATATTCTATTTTCGTAACCAGTGCTATTCCAGCCATGCACCCATTAACTTGTAATCCTTGCTGTTTCCCTGTCCGGCATTCCGAATCATGAAATTTATTTATGGCCTCATTATTCTGGTGCACTAGACTTATTTTAAATCCAAAAGAAAAGGATCAATATTCTATCCACTGAATATTTTCTATGTTTGGGCCAAGACAGAGGGCCCAAAAGATAGTTCTGCTTGTCATTTTAATGCAGAATTATTTGGGCCGGCCCACTAGAACAGTACTGTACGGTGCAGTTTCATCTTTTTAGGCAATAGAAAATACTTCAAAAATCCGTAAAAAATTCATCCAAACTTCGATTGACTCTATTCCGGTTCCTAAAATCTTATAAAATCCCAAAATTTATTTTGGCACTGTTTAAATAAAATTTAGAGTTTTTCTTGATTGTTTTTCTTCATCGTATGCATTAATGCCGTCTAGCCACCGACACCGAGCACTTTCAAGACTACTCCGTTAAAGATCCGGATTTCATCCTCGAAGCAAGGCAAGTCTTCCTTTGATCATGCTCGATCCTATGAAGTGCTTGAAATATTTTTAAACTACATTTGCATGATTAGGATGAGCACTCACGTACACTATAAGTCCGTTGCTTGCACAATTAAGACTAATAAAACCTAAAACTTGATATTTAGCCTCCATATTGTTGATTACCCTGTATTCCTTGTCAATTTAATAATTACTACTACAATTCATTGATTTACCTTATTCTTTTACTTGCTTTTAGTATATTCCTTGCTATCTGGGTGCACTTCACATATACATATACACCTATACAAATACATGACGATTAGATATAGATGGATGTTGATGAAGGTTTTGCAAATGTGTTTTATTGAATTGAAATTGTTTGTGTTGCAAAATTGTCAAAAGTTATTGTCGCTTTCGGACACAATTGCACTTGACGTATAAGGACTGATTCCTTCTAAAATAACATGAGCACACTATCGTACAACCTTATGGGTATGTGACAGGTGTTCCTGGACTAGTACTTAGTAGACTTAGGATAACTCGACTGTCGATGGATATAAAATCGTTAGGGTGTCTTGTGGTTTTACTTGCAAAGTCCATAACGGACACATGATTTGTGGTTGAGGCCGGTGGTTGTGATTGAGGAGTCAGTGGTTTAGAGCACCCGTGGCATTTCAGAGGAGAAGAAGGAAGCGTGGCTTCCTGATCCTTAGTTGAGGACCTGTTTAGACGGCAGTGTGTTATCCTAGGTTGGCTTACCTCCTATATCGACGGGTATAAGAGTAAGCTCGTGTCGTAAGAGCAAAGTGTACATCTTTAGCTGAAGTATAATCTGTTTGAACAGCCGTGCCCACGGATATGGACGCGTGACTTGATGGTTTCCCTTGCGTAGCGTTTTATCTTGTTTCCACCAACTACTATTGTGAGAAGGGACGTTACCAAAGTATATCCTTGGAGTGTACGGCTAGCCTTTGTGGTTGGCAACGGTCCTGTGTGAAACGGGAAGTCAAAAGACTTCATAGAGAGATGCGAGAATTAAAACTAGTTGAGAGATAAAACTTGACTTGGGATAAGATTGTGATAAAACGGAAACAACTTACCCGATGGATGGGTAGGCCAGTACCGAGGAATGGTAAAAGTGATGAGATGTGTTGAGGTTTTGTGATGAGATGAATTGATGAAAAGATGGGGATTTATTGTGAAGCAATTCCGGTATAGCAGAGTTGTGGGATGGATGTTGGTTATTGAATTATTATACTATTTATGGAAACGGGTAGAGGTTGGGACCTCTATCCACGGGTATAAGCACTCAGATGTTTTAAATTGTATTTTCTTTGTGAATCTTTGTCACTCTTTGTATCCGTTATCTATATATTTTTTCAAGACTTGCTGAGTACTCAATCTTGTTTTTATCCTCCTAGAGTTTGCTATTCTCTTTGAGGATGAAGAGAACTTTGAAGACGAAGGTGAAGATGTTGCCGATGAAGAAATAGAAGATTAGGGTTTCGGGCCTAGTCCCCAAGATGAAGTTTAGATGGTAGTGCATGCTTTGAGTGATGTATTGTTTTCGTTGAGCTTTTATAATGTCTGTTTGTTGTGAGGTATGCTTCTTTAGCAGCTTTTATAATAATTAATTGTTGTAATAATTTTTTCGTAATGTACTACTGCCGGAATAGAATGAATATCATCTACGATATTTCGTTCGTCTTCGATACGTTTTGGCTCGTCCTGTTCTGGTGGAATATCCGTTTCAGAGCGGGTCGTTACACTACTCAAGAAAGGTAAAATTTCTCTTTCTACGTATGTAGATATATTTCTATATTTTAGATGTATCTCATGTTTTGTACACCAACAATAACAAAATTTTTAACAACTTACTTATTCAACATATGATTAAAATTTTCCTACTTATAATATTAGTAATAAGAGGCCGCGTAATGCACGGATTAGCGACCGGTATTATCTAATTCAAACGCTCCCTACAGATTAGCCATCGGCGAAGCCTGTTTACGGCGGATCTCCTAACCCAATGGTCTACAAACATTACAAAGTCTGTCGACTTGGCAGTTGCCACAGAGTCACAGAGATGACTCGATTATTCAGCAAAGTCTAGCTAAGCACGGGTACGAGTACAATATATATGGAACGTGCTATGATCCAGGCCCCGAGTTCATCAATGCTGCCGTGTTCATATGCTCTTCAGCCACTATGAACAGCTTGTCGTTGTCCCGGATCACGTCGATCGAGTCGATCTCCGCTCCGTCGTCGTTCATGATCAGCGCCTTCTTCGCATCGAATTTCAGTTTCTCTTCTGAAAAAAATTAAGGAATTGAAGAGAAACCATCGTTTAGTTTAAGCAGTGTCAGAAAGATTGAGGTAACAAGTGATGGATGATTTCTGCACTTACCAATGATGATCTTGAATTCTTCCATGGTGCCGGGCAGGTTGATCAGCTTGCCGGCTTCGGAGCTATGGTTTGTGACGAATGGATGGCCTTTGTATATGCTCACCCGTGGCCAGTGTGCGCTGTCTGACCTACTTTTACGGCTGTTCCCCGGCGAGCCGGCCTCACGGACGACGGCCGGCGAGTCGACGATGGTGATCGGGTGGCCGAGCTCGCGCTTCCGCAGGAGCTCGCGCAGCTCATCGGGCGGCACCGTCGTCTGCCGCGCCGGGGAGGCGGCGGAGCCGTCGTCGTCAAGGCTCGCACTGTCGACGCTGGCCCCGTTCATGACGAGGAACCTGGCGACGTCCGCGTGTCCCTCGGCCAGCGCGACGCGCAGCGCGGTGGCGCCGTCGTGGTCCTCCGAGTCGACGTCGAGGCCGTGCTTCAGGAGCTCCCCGAGCGTGCCGATGTCGCGGCGCCGCGCGGCGAGGCAGAGGAGGTCGCCGCCGGCGTGTGGGCTCGAGATGCGCGCGAACTGGTACAGGATGTTGAAGATCTTGTGGTGCCTCGCCGCGATCGCCTGCCACAGCGCCGTGTTCCCCTGCGCGTCTGCGGTGTTCACCAACCAACCACACAACCACGCGGCGCCATTACCATCTTTTCTTTCTTGTCACGATGAAAAAACGTACGAGACGGCGAATTACAACGAGAGACATTCGAGATTACCTTTGATGTTTACGTTGCACGCGTGCTTGAGCAGAACCAGCACGCAGTCTTCGTAGCCCTTCGATGCTGCTATATGCTGTGAGCGGCATTCAAAAGAACATGGTCCAAATTAGTTCAAAACGACAAATTATGATCCAGTTTTGAACACAACACTTTCACCGTATAAACAGTTCAATCTCTGACTCTCTTACCAGAGCTGTTCGTCCCTTGGAGTCACCGACGTCAGGATCCATGCCAACTTTGATGAGATCCTCAAGGAAGCTGCTGTTTCCGGTGGCGGCGACCGTCAGGAGATTGCAGGGTATGTTGCAATGGTCGTACTCTCCGGTGTCCTCCCCCAGCAAGTCCTCGATCTTCAGGTCATGCATCTCGATTTGATGCTGAAATTGAGAGCAACCCAAACGAGCACAGAATCACAGATCATCTCAGCTTTTGCTCGGAGAGAAGCTTAGCCAGCTAGCGTTCATGGAGTTTCTGAACCGTGGAGGCGTCAGTGCGCGTGTCACCTTGAGGAAGTTCTTGATGATGACGACGCTGTCCTCGGGCTTGCCCTGCATGGCCTCCTTGAGCGTGGTCTGCTTCAGCCGCAGCAGCTGGCTCAGCGTCCTCGTCCGGAACGTGAAGCTCTGCGCCCTGTCGCTCAGCGCGCTCACCTCGCCGAAGATGTCCTTCGTCCCCAGCGTGGCCACCACCTGGTCGCTCTCGCCGTTGAAGAAGATCACCTCCACCTCGCCGGAGACGACGATGTACACGTCGTCCGGCTCCTCGTTCTGCACGATCACGTCCTCCTTCGGCGGTATGTACTCGGGCTTCATCTTTGTAGCCTGTATCCATGATCATATCAATCGGCAAGAACGTAATTAACATCCGTGATCACTTTCTGATCTGAATCGAAGTAAACGCTGTTAATGTCTGTGATTACCAGGAGGAGAAGCACTTCTTTTGAGACACCCTTGAAGAGGTAGACGTTCTCGACGACAGGGATGAAAAGATGCTGGCAGATGCTCTTGCAGATGGACTTGGGCAGCTGGTCCATGAACTGCTGCTGGTTCAGGCTCTCTGCCCTGAACTTGAGGCACATGTAGGCCAGTATCTGCTGCTTCAGCCTCGGTGGCAGGCGGTTTCTGCCCACGAAGTTCGAGGCTGCCCGTATGCTGTTCCTCTGCCAACAGAAACAACCAGCTGCTTGGTGCATCAAACTCAATATTGTTCTATCTATGTCGTATCGAGGCTGAATTGATGATCTTACGAACTCCATGGTGCGGCGGGTGCCCTCGACGACGAGGTTGGTCATGTTGCCGATGAGGTAGGCGGTGAGGCCGAGGTTGAAGAGCATGTACAAGATGTTGAAGATCATCTCGAGGGTGTTCTGGGCGTGCAGGTCGCCGTAGCCGACGGTGGTCATGGTGGTGATGGACCAGTAGATGGAGGAGATGTAGCGGATCCACAGGTTCGCCTGCCGGAAGTTGGGGATCACTGCGCCGATCCACGTCTTCTCCCTGTGCGGGTACCGGTCGGCGATCAGGTAGTACAGGCACCCGGCACAGTGCACCAGGAACAGCGTCACCTGCACGCACGCACCCACGCAACAACGCCTTCAGGTAAGTTCAGACAAACTTCAGAAAAAAAAAAAGTTTCATCTTTTTCAGAAAGATTCCATCTTTCTTTCAGGAACGAAATTCCATGGCAGCTCGGGCTTCAGACTTGTGATCAAAATGTCTGATCTTGCTTACCGCGACGAGCCGTGCGCAGCGTATCCAGAAGTAGCTGAACCTGATGTCCTTCTCTAGCCTGATGGATCAAACATACGCGTGGTTAGTGTTAGACCCAGATCATGGATTCCGCCATTGCTGGGCAATTGGAGTTCGTTGTGTGCCATTGCCACATATATGCTAAGTGTCGTGTTTACTCTGTTTTACCTGGTGAAGAACTGTTTGACCATCCGGAGACGCCATAGCCGGAGGATTCCGAGGAGGCTGTACGCGGCGCCTTCCCTGACATCGCCGGTGACGGCGTAGGCAAGGCCCTGGTAAGGTATCGTCGAGGCCACGTCCATGACGAAAAACGTCGACAGATACCTAACCATGTTTTCGTAACAACATAGTGCCGCGATAAATCACTCGAACACAGCAGAGTACAAAAAGGGAAAATAAACGCATCTGTCTGAAATTCTGAAACTGTGGGCATGGTACATATCTGTGATGGACCATCACCGTTGATCTGTAAGAGCATCCCCGATACAGTGACTAGAATATCTTCTATACTAGAATATCTTCTATAACATTAATTGCAGTGCTAGGTGGATAAATTGCTGAGGTGGAAGAGGACTTAATGAAGAGAGGGATGGAAACCGTTTCTCCCCCGAGAAACTATGTCGGCTCATTATCCAACGCACGAAGAAAAGACTCTGAACGCGTTGGGACACTTCCGGTGGTTTCCTCCCGATCTCTTGTGCACGCATGCCTTTCTCACAGCGGGCCGCTTTGATCGCCAATCTTCTCCCACGCAGTCCCCTTCTCCGGCCGCACTCCGCCCACGCGCCAGTCCGATTCCCCGCCCGCGCGCCCCTCCGGCGGTCCGCCGCCGTGCTGGTCCGCTTCCACGCCTCCGCGCCGCCCCGCCGGTCTGCGACGCCGTGTGCCTCCCACGTGATGCCCTCGCGAAGCCCGCACATCGCCCGCGCGGTGGCCGCGCGTCGCTACGCTTGCCCGCCGTCCGCTCTCGCAGCTCCCCCTCGCAGATCGATCCATTGCTTCCGCTCAGATCCACTGCTTGCGTGCCGTGAGCAGCTCCTCCGGGCTTCCACGGGTATTTTTCTCCTTAGATGAACGTAGTTTTCATTTGCTGAATATTTTGCTTTCTTTCTGCTAAGTTTAGCTATGTCTGCCAATGATGATAAAGGTTCTTTCAGAATGGAAATATGCGAAGAAAATAGTTTTGAGCAGCAAACTTACTCGGGCTTCAACGGAAATTAAACTGTCTTTGTGAAATTCCTACAGAATTCTGTTGAATTGCTAAAGGGAGCCTTAGAATTCTGCCTAATGGAAACATTCACCTCTGATAATGGCCACATTTACTTTCATTTATATGTACCTACGCACCGAATTCCTTTCTGATGTTCCAATTCCAATTCTGTGGCAGTTGAGTTTGATGTTGCCGCCACACGGCACAAGCTAATGTACAGGTGAAGTGACCAGCTGGACATGATCTTTGTGCTTTTTTTGCATTTGGTTAAGAGCGAGCTGTGAAATTCTTGATTGGCTGCAACGACATGGTGGTAAAGTATACGATGGCTCAGCTTGGATTTCGATTTGATACATTGCTATGGGTCAGGCAGTAGGGATCCGGAAGTGATCTGCATTGTGATATTTTATTGTTACTACTTTGGTAATGCAGAATGTTGTTGCTTTGTATATCCTTTTGTACTCTTCCATATTTCAACCAACAATACTATAGTATCAGAGTTTTGATGTGTTTCTACTTTGTCAACACAATGGATGATTCTGATGATGATGTGCAGAGTAAGTGCACTTACATGTGGTTTCACTGCTCAATTACGAAATTCTTAGTAACTGGATTCATGATTAGTATAATACTACATGATACAAAGAACTATCTTGAGCTTCACAAGTGAAATTATCTTGCGCTATTTTGCTTGTCTTTGTATGTGCAGTACTGTCTTAAACACACATTATGGGTTACAGAAGTGGGCATTTGGGTTTTTTTATTCTGTAAAACAGTTAAATTATGTTATACAATGTGACTGAACTCACGATATTTGGATTGCTTGAATAGACACCGGAGACACAGGAGTTGTCAATTAACTAAGAACTAAGAACTGTACGATTTTGCTCGATATGAACATGAACTACTTACTGTAAGTAATATTGTTTATGAGTTGTTATAATTGATATATATGGTTATATAGTTATTTATCACAGCTCATCAATCTTTCTTTATGGTACATACATGAAGTTATTATTTTTTAATCTACATAGAAACTACTATGAGAACTATGTACTAAGATGGTTAGATCTAAAACCAAATTAATTGCACTCTCTCCTCTAAAAACTACCTATAGAAATTATGGGTTGGATGCTCTAAATCTGTCTACTCCACCTAAAGGAAACGGAAGCTACTGGAGATGTAATTGATCACGAGGTCATCCATTATGGCGTATCCTAAATCTGCATGCACACGTATGACATAGCTCGGCCACCGACATACCTGTCGTGTTTTGCTCCAATACTTCAGAAGTCGCATGCAGTCTGTACGGTGTAGGGACCGGTTGCATAATTGGCAATAATGCATTTCTTCAGAGAAAAAAGTTCCAATCTTTGGGACAACTTAAATCAAGATTTTGATAAAATCAGTAGCGGATTGTTGGCCAAATAGAAAAATCACTTATAGCTTAGAGAATAATTATAATCTAGAAATAAACTAATAATCTTAATCATGTGAAGATCCAATTATTTGGACTATGACCTGATCTTGTACCTATATCCTTTGAAGTTGCTCTAAATTACCCACAAATTACTATTTGGTATAAAAATAATTGGTATTTATCATTCACTCGAGAGCATTTAAGTCTTTTTACTCTTAACAAAGGATAATTAGTCTCAATAACTATTTCGGCAAACGATTTAAATTATCCAGCCAACAAATTGCTTAGACATCCGAATCATTCAGTAATGAGAGTTATGTTATAATCCTGATTATTTTAAGCAATTCCAAAAAGGCAACATATGTTGACGGTGCAGTTTGGTGAATGTTGGGGGTCCATTCTTATTCTGAAGTCCTGTTAATTTCTCCCCCTTTTTCTGCTGATAAAATATTGCGATGATCTGTTCATTTCTCTAGCTGCTTCCTTGATCAGAATGTTGCCACCTAAGTGGCATTCCATGGAATTTCTCTACCATACCGTCACCACTAGGAATTTAAACCGGCCACAGCATCGATCCGTCATAAAGACGACTTGATGTAGTGACGACTAGCATGGATGGAACTATTTGATCGGAAATTCAGAATGGAAATTTGGCAGTTCGACTATGAGTAGGCCGGCAACTAAACCCACACTTAATTCAACTGCCATTTTCTCACCAAATGCAAAGAGAATATAGATAATGCACGAGAAATTAATACGTACTTGTGCACAATCGATATGATCAGAGCAAGATCTAGCAATAATGATGAGAGTTTGAGACTTATATGTGTATGTACCTCATGGTGATCTTCCTCCTGTCGCGGACGAGGAGCTGCGTCCTGGAGTCGATGTAGGCGAGGAAGAAGGTGAGGACGATGTCGACGGCGAAGAAGAGGTCGACAACGATGTCGGCCACCTCGAGGCCGCCTTTCGGGGACGCGTTCATGAACGCCACCTCGAACGGGTACACCCACGCCGAGTACGCCACCAGCACCACCATGAACGTCTCCCAGCACCTACGCCGCCACAGCACGCGCGTATTCATCCAGCTGAGGTCCATGCCGTGCGCAAAGATTTGCTAGTAAGCTGCCAAAGAGACGGGTGGTCGCCTGGTCGTCACCTGTATCTGGAGTCCAGAGGCGAGATGATCCACTTGTCGTTGATGGAGCCGGCGCCATGGGGCTGGGCTTGGCCAGCTGGCTTGCCGAGAGGCGGCAGGACGAGCTTGGACAGGTTCAGGAGGTTGAAGGAGCCGGACGGCCCGGACCCCTCGCTGTTGCCGTTGCCGCTGCTCCTCCTGCTCTCAGAGCTCGAGCTCTTCATTGCACTCGCGCGCGGCTAAACAAGAACGCTAATTACTTAGGATGTGGTGCAGCTAGCTGGCTGGCCAGTGATAAGAGAAACCAGCTAGAGAGAGATACAAAGATATATGTAGCCACGAAAGGCAAAAGCAAAGCGAGCAGAATCAGATGGAGCTAGGCGGCATCCAAGCAAATAATGGAGGCAACAGCCGCGACATCAAGCATCCATCTATCCACCAATAATGGAGGAAGACAAGGGGAGGGTGGCCGGGTTACCGTCGGGGACGAAAGTGACCAGGCTTCCTCAGGGCCGGTGAATGAATGCACGCACTCACGAAGCAGATGCAACCAGTGGTCGTGGTGGCCTGGCCCAGAGAATTCGCCGTGGTGCTCGCTGCTGTAGCCGTAGTAGCCGTGCATACGGAATGTTCGCTGATGTGGAGCGATGCGTCGGAGTCCTAACAGTCCATGGCCGCTTGCATGGCTTCCTGTCTACTTCTGGTGCCAAGCGCATTAATAATTTGTGTCAATTTTCAGGTCTTCTTTTCCATTTGGAGTTTTGCAGGTGACGAATTGACTGCTGAGTGGTGACGGTGCAGCGCAACTGCAGTTTCGATCCCCCGTGTTTATGAGCTTATCCCGAACGATGACAGGACGACAGTAGAACTGCCGCTTATTTTCAGGGGAAAAATGTGTCTCGAGTGGCCTCGCAGGCCCACGCCGGAGGTGAGCCGCCGTGGAGGAGAGGGAGGCGCTGTGTCTTGCAGAGTCGTCAGGGTGCCTAGCAGAGGGATCGATAGCCTCAGGGGAGACTGGAGAGAGAGAGAGTGGTTCAGGCATAAAAGCGACGAGTTTTTTTACTATTACAGAAATCAATAGAGAAAATTTCTCTCTAACAGGACTTATACCATAGGTTTATTTAAAATAGTATTTTTAAGAATGATCAATTATTATAATATATTTTTTGAACTATATGAGACCAACAAAAGAACAAATCTTACATTTTCTCACTTTCATTAAGTAGACATTTGTAGCTTGTTTTCCTGTCTTAACTCTTCACAGTTAGGACACCGCACTTTGCTTCTGACATTTTTTCTTCTTCTCATTTTGATTTTTCTGACTATTTAAGTAATTCAAATATTCTATTATAATAATTGATCATCCTCAAAAATACTATTTTAGAGAAATCTACGATATAAGTCCTATTATAGAGAAGCCTTCTCTATTAAGTTATATAATAGTAAAATACTCGAAAGTGACAATAGTCAAAGGAAAAGAGCAAATTCATGTGCACATATGTAAAACTCCAGACACACGGTTCCTGGCAAATCTGGGTATTTTCTTGATTCTCACCGGATCGAGCGGCTACGGGCCATGGCGACGCCGGATCGATCAATCACGGGCGACGGCGACGATGGATCAAGAGGCCACGGAAGACGGCGGCGCCGGATGAGTAGAGACGCGCGATGACGACGACGCTGGGATGGGACAGGAAGTGAGAGAACCGGAGACCAGGGAGGGACACTGGAAGGAAAAAGGTCCTCCAGCCACTCCATCGTAGGAAGATGTAGATGATTCGATGTTGCAGCCAGCAGGGGGTGGTGAGGCCGGAAGGCCAGCGGAGGGCGGGCGGCGAGGACGGTGACGGCGGCACGGAGGGGATCCAGCGGGGGCGGGGTGACCGGCACGGGGCGGTGGGGCCACC
>KE370841.1:541706-556819 GCA_000418225.1 Zizania latifolia
TCTTCCGGCCCTGCTCCCGACGCCGCCAAGGTGCAAGATGGTGCCTTTGATCCCGACGCCGCCAAGGTGCAAGACGGTGCCTTTGATCCCGACGCCGTCCCTCATCATCCTGTCCATCTCATCCACCTCGCCCTCCAATCCCAAGCCGGGCAGCGCCGACTCAGCCGAGAGGTGGGACGCGCCCAAGAAAGGCGCTGGCGGCGTGTCGCCGCCGCCGGCCAAGCGACGTGCGGCGGACAGAGGCAGCAGCCTCTGCCGCGCGGACGCGTGCGATCGCTGGGATACCAACAAGACGAGCCCGAGCAGGAGCAGCACGTCGTCGTCCTCGGGCAAGTTGTACGGAAGCGGAAGCAGCAGCCCGGCCCGGTCGTCCTCGAGCCGCGGGTCCTCCGCCGATCGCTGGGACAAGAACAAGAAACCGCGGCTGCAGGCTGGCAATGCCATGACCATGTGCCGGACGGACAACGAGGTCAGCAAGCCGCAGTTCAGCGAGACAGGAAAATTTGTCAGGGATGCGTCTGCCGAACCGCCTGTTTCGCCGGAGCCGAGCATGCTTCCTCTCCCTAAGTTCTTGTTGGGTCACTAGCAGCTCGGATGCAACTTGCGAGCGCTGAAGGAAAGCACTCTTGCAGGATTCATGTTGTAGCTGGGTCATCGAGAAATAGGGCTTTAAAGTTATTCATGGCCAATCACTTTTTCAAGTCTTCAGTTCTTGGAGTACAAAGTAGAGTAGCATCTGATTTGATGTCCCCTAGATGGTCGACTGTTGTCTACGAGCTTTCAAGAATTTATGTAGGCAGCTTGATGTAAATTTTTTGATTGATTTGTTCCTACTTATGTAAAAAATCAGAAGTTGAATCAAGCGTGATCTTGAACTTCTGAACAATTTACAGGTCATCTTTGAGGAGAAAGAACAGGTGAAATAGTTAGGGCATATTTTCAGTACTCATGCGAAAACACAATTTGCATCGTTTTTTTTCCTTTCTGAATGTTATCTACACACAACGATAAGGATTAAGTAACCATGGCATTTGCATTCTATGTTCCACTGTCACTGTGTAGATGAAACTGTGTTTGCTTGGATGTACCTTCCATATAGATCTAAGAGATCAGAATTCCAGATTACACCAAACTTATTATTTATAGCTTATCATCTTTGAACAATATGTGCACAGAACGGTAACTGTTACATGTCAGGAATTAAATAGCACAGCAGCAGAAAATACTTGCCCGGACTCAAAAATGTTCATCGGCTATACCAATGTGCAATATAAGAGCAGAGTTTCAGTCTGCAGGGCTGATGAGGTGAGCAACCGGCAACAGGCTACTTGGCCGGTTTCAACATCCCCAAAATAAGTAGCTCTACTTTCTTATATTCACATTAGACTTTACAACATACATACAATAACAAACAAACTCAAGCTGAGCCTAAAACTGTCAGACTAGCAAGAGCAACCCCATAAACTTGCTCCTCGGATCAAAGAGACAAATATGCATAACACATCATGCCACACCAACTTGATAAACACTCAGCAGATCCTTCTGTCATGCCAACAGGCTAGAAGACAGGTTGCTTCGATGCTTCCTTCTCCTTTGCAGGGTATTGGCTCGGGTGCAGCATGATCAAGCACAGCTGCACATGCTAATCCTACAATTTCTTCAAAACTTTGCATCTGATTTGATCTTGCTAGACGAAGTAATCTTGTCGCACAACGGTGATGAAGTCAGCAGAGAGCAAATCATCCTCTTTCTGTTTCGCTGTCTCACCGTTCCCTTGGATATGCCAGTATATTGGGGGAAGAGGAGTATAAAGGTCTGTAGAGATGAATAAAACATTAGGTTATTACAGTAACACTTGAAATAAGATAACAGTATTGGGTAACATACAGCATCATAGACATTGCGATATGCTAGCAATATCTTGAATAAAAATCGCATCACTGTTACTATTTTTTTTAGGAACAAGCACAAAAAAGTGAGGGATTCTTGGCATTGCTGAACTATCTAGAGGCAAACCTTAAAGCAGTTTAAAAGGACAGATATGTCGAGACATCATGAATAGTAGGTTTGATCAATGCTTTTCAATCGGTCAACTGTTTCTTTTTCTTCTTGGTCCATAACAATGAAAGCGATGAGTTGAAGACTATGACAACCACTGGTAACAGAATGAGGTCCATCTCCTTGAAGTAAAATACTAAATGGCTTTTGATCCAACCAACTTCACAGCTAAAAAAATCCAAACAGTTCAACACAAATGTAAAGCACCAACTCTCAACAACCACAACTTACACCAGCTTTGTTACCACAAGGCTAGTAAGGAGAGATGGGCAACTTAAAACTGCAGTGACCAAAACACTTGAGCTTTGGGAAAAAACACTTAGGCATGTTTGCATAAATAATATTGTCATCACGATGTCCATGAGTGCTTATGACGTATCACATATCAAATATTCATCTTCTTATAGATGAGTGGCTAAGCCTTGATTCACTAAAACTTAGTAATATTTACCTGGAGAAATAGTTTGATCAGACTCTCTTGTAGAATGCAATACAACAGTACCAGAAAGCACTGTGAGAAATCCGCAGATCTCAGAAGCAATACTGCTTGCACTCTGTCCAGACCAGTCCTAGAATAATCATAAAACAGGCTTCTCAAATTTGCGAACTAGTAAATGGACTGAAAGTAATTGCATGGTGGAACTTTTTAGAAACTAAATACCTTGAACATTATTGCACTTGCTAAAATTGTGAGGGATGTGAACATTGCGTAGTAGATGGGGGACACTACTGCGGTATTGAAAGTATCCAACGCCTGAAAGTATATCATGATGTGAACATGCAAATTAAAATCAAAATTGCTCTTGCCGAGAAAAAATCTACTGGTGTACCTTGTTCAGGTAAACTAACTGAATAATTATGCATATAGCTGAAACAGTTGCAAACAGCCAGGTTTGAAAATAGCCAGCCTGGTTTATGCCCTCAATTGTAAGCTTGATTGCAATACCAACTGCCTTTATGCTCATTACCTAGCAAACAAAACAACCCATAAACACCAGACCAAGTCGATACCAAAGGGATCTCCATAGACATCATTTACCGTCAAAGATCCAATCACAGAGCAAATTCCTACGTACACCGCTATGTTGGTCTGCCCATAGCGAGGAGCACAATGCATCATCAAGATCAGTGAGGCCACCAGTGCAAAGGCCGCATAGCAAAGAAAGGCTGCAAAATCCAGAAAACATGAAATAAAAATGAAAACACAACAGGTCGATTGTGACGACTGATGATAATAAAGTACAAAGGGAAACCACAAAGATATACCAGGTTGCGTCGCCAAGTTCCAAATCTGCTCCACTGAGCTCGGTGTCTCTTCTTCAGGCGCATGGAGGATGATCACCGTTGACCCGACTATGCAGAGAACGCAGCCCAACACACCCATCCGTTGCAATTTCTCATTCAGGATGAAATGGGCTAGAACAGCACTGTTCCACCAAGATCACCAGTTCACCAGCATGCACAGATTAAAACTAATTCAAACCATCGAATTCTAAGTAGGGGTATTTTACACGTAAATGGAATAAATCCCAATTCTACCTAACAATTATGCTGAGAGCGCCAAGTGGAGTGACCAGAACAGCCGGTGCGAACATGTAAGCCACGAAATTTGCAATCTCACCAATGAGCACTACAAAATTTGCATTTCTTTATCAAGATTTTGGAATAATTTTGCACTAAGCCAGCGAGAAAAAGAAGCATGAACTTACTTGTAACCATCCCAACCCACCACAAAGGCTCCAAGAGGTATCCATAGCCTCCGACACCTGAAATTCACATGAACAAAAAGGTTAACAGAGCTCGTTAGGGGAGGACACCGAAATGGCCATAAAAGTGGAGCCTTTGCGACATCCCTCGCTACATAACCTCATAACAGCGCTCAAGAAACCAAAGAACCCGAGGCACTGCCAAAGACTGCGACGAGAAGAACCAGAAAGAAATGCGTGTGACCGTCGCCGGAGGCGCGGACCTGCACGGGAGCCGGCGGCGCCGGCGCGGCGGAGCCCCTTCTTCTTGACGATGAAGCTGACACCGATGAACGCGGAGGAGGCGACGGCGAGGAGCGAGCCTTTGAGGTTGGCGGCGAAGAGGCCGCCGGCGGCGTCCGGAGGGGCGCGATTCATCAACGGCATGCTGCAGCAGCTCGCGCCCTGCGCATTCGGGCCGTGCCCGCCCGTGGATTTCGAACTCTTGCTCGGATCGGATTTGGATTCCTCGGTGTTCAAATTCTGCGGTGCTCGCCTGGTGATGATATTTGAGATTTGTGGTTTGTTCGTACGTGCGGTGCGGGGTGTCCGGGGATGGAGGGAAGGGGGAGGGAACAATGTAATAAACTGGAGATAAAAGAGGTGGAAAAAAAGGGTATTTATGCTTTGATTTGCACGGAGCTTCGCTTGGTGTACACATGATGGACACACGCAAGTCCATATGAATGGCCGAAATACTAAATTTGCACGGCTGTGGTGACCAACTGCCCGCTGATGGGCTGAAGCAAACAAGAGTTAAGCTTGGGTGTTAACCGCAAAATTCGAAGCTTATTGCATAATTTTACTTTTGAAAATTTCAATTTTTTTGCTAATATTTGTGTATGTCAAGGGATTGACAATAGAAGTGTACAACATGCTAACATTACATTTGTGTATGTTGGAGAGGTGGCAATGTAACAAGTTAGCAGCCATGCGTAATAAGGCAAGGATGCACTATTGTTGGCTTCTATTATAAAGTTCTTTTTATATTCTATTACTAAATGATAATAATGGAATAGTTGAAATTAGCAGAATTTTCGATAGTTAATGGGCTAGCGCATGTACAATGCTTATGTACGCAGCTGGGTGCGCGTAGCAAGGAGCAGAGAGCAGTTTACCGAACCAGCAGTAGAGATGGACCGCGTCAACCTGGGATCGACGGTGGAGGCGCGGCGCGATCAGCGGACGGCTCCACCCTCGCGACAGCGCGCGCGCGCGCACGGCCCCTCACATGCCTCGTGCCGCCGAGTGCGCGCTGGGCGGCCCCGCTGTCGAGATCCAGATCCCAATTCATCGTCCCCGCCTGGGCGGGCCAGCCTGCACAAGGGATGGGAGTTTTGTTCGGATCCGGGCGGGCGACGTGTATGTGTTTGTGCTCAGTTTGGTGTTTGTAGGTTTGCAGATTCGAGTATCGATTAGAATCTAATCAAGGTATGTTTAGTTTTCGCTCGAGGACATATACTTATTTTGATTAAATTTAGAAGTCCAGCCCAAGGATGATATATATAGCTTCACAAGCACTGTTCTAATTGACATAGACTTTCAGCCACTACCGAATAACGGATAGGGGTGGTCAAAATAATCGAGATAAAAAAACCAAACCGATAAAAAAGACAGAAATTTGATCATTAATTCAGTCTCAAGTCTAAGTTAATAATCTCCTCCGACCCTGATCCCCTAGTTGACGCCAACCTCATCATCTCTCCGACCTTGATCCCTAGTCGATGCTAACCTCTCTCATTTGCTAGTCGATGCTAACCTCCTCCCCCTGATCTGCCATTCCTCACAATTGCTCGCCTCACCAAGAGGCCATAGCCACATATCGAGCTCTCCTTCATCCTCATGTTCATGTCCTCCAGAAACCCTGTCGTGACCACACCCGCCCTCATCCTCTGGCGGTTGGCGAGGGAAGACAAAATTACATTGCAAAAAAGTCAAGGCTGACCAAACTATAGACAACACACATAAATCGCACACCCTAGACAGCACCACATCGATCTCATGTCCCATCACTGCCGAGACATGCTTCCTCTTCGCCCAAGCGCGGCCTCTCATTGTCGCCGCTGTCCTCGACGCCGTCGTCTGGCGTGCCCTTAACTTCATCGTCCGACCATGCCCCTAACCTTGTCACCGAATCCTAGATATGTTGTTCACAAGGAATTTTTTTCCCGACAGATACCCGTCAGAGGGGATAAGATGGAGAAAAATTGTCCCCAGAGATGGAGATGAAAAACATGAAATAAATTCTTCGGTTGGGACAAGAACAACAAAAACCATCTACACCGAGAGGGGTCTGCTGCTAGAGTCACGGAGAATAGGCCTGGCCCAAATAAGGCCCAGACATCAAGCAACAAGCAACCAGCAACGGAATCACGGAGAATAGCTACAGCACACAGAAAGACGCAAGAAAAAAAGCTTCTCTTATTTATTTATTTACTAGTATTGTACCCGTGCTACGCACCGGTGAAAATAAAAAAACAATTATATTATTAGTCAGGAGTTGAATTCTTTAGAACTTTAATTTATTAGTTAGAAAGATTGTAGCAGCATTAAAGAACAATTACATGTGCAAATCAAACTGCCATATCCTCAAAAAATCAAATAAAAGCGCAAGAAAAATATTTGCTTGCAGTTCAAGCCATCAGGCTGCATGATTTGGCATCGATCCTCTGGATGCCATCTATACTGCCCTTGGACAGCCATTCGAAGTTCCTCCAGCGAAACTAATGATCGGGATAGTTTTGGGAGTAGGACTGCTGAGCAGGAATAATGGGTGTGTTCTGCTTGGATCGGATCTCCCCTTTTATAGAGTACGCTGTGGAAATTAGGAACTCACTTAGATAGAAAGAAAGCACATTTCGATCATAGCACTCACATTAGATGGAAATAGATCAAACCGAAAAGGAAAAATCGCAATATGAGGAAAGTCATTAGAAGGAAATATATCAGCTCACTAAGGAAAGTTCTTTACATGGAATGTCTTTAATCGGAAAGATATCCATCCACTAAGGAATTTCCTTTAAATGAAAGGTTATTATACAGAAAGATATTCATCCATTAAGAAAGTCATTTAAATGTAAAGTTATTATACGGAAAAGGATAAAAATATAAAATCAGTTGTGGGTGGGCGGGGTCGGAAATCGCGTACGCGGTTGCTGAGGAGAGGGACAGATTAGAATGAACGGTTAAGATTTAATACAATCAAACGAAAGGCTAAGATTGAATAGATGAGTATCCATGGTGGACACTCATCTTCGTCAATTATATAGTAGGGTAGATTTATATGATATATAACCCTATTTATTCATTTGATACATTGTGTCGTTGTATAAGACAACAGTGCCCTACATGGGTGCCCGTATAGAGGTTTTTGATTAGGCTAAGGGTAGTGCGGTGCTATGGTTTAATGGTTATCTCAATCACAGAGACAAAGACAAGAGATTTTTAGACAGGTTCGGGTTTCCCGGAGAATAATAATCCTACTCCTGTGTGTGATATGAGTTTCGGGCGTGAATAGCCTTTAGCGTATGAGAGCTTTTGATTGTGCGAGTCTGATTCCGCCCGCTTTTAGGCTTCCGCCGATCCCTTTATATGGGAGAGATCGGGGGTTACAAATGATAAATAAATCCCCACTAATGATCTATTAATGACATAAATGGTCGGATTATGAGTAATAACTCAAAGGATAACCGCGCTAATAACTGTGGGTTTATGGAGATTAATGACGGCATGAATCTTAATGGTGACCATCCGAATACATGTGGTCAGGAGGGCTTCTTTCCTGAGTGCTGGACTCGGACGCCTTCAGATCCCAATCACTGTACTCATGGCAGGCTCTGATCATTGACTGGTCGGCTTAAAACCACTCGAAATATAGTCCGAGACCATATTCCTGACACATTGTATATCTAAATAATCTCTTGACTATATATCTACATAAAAAACATTTAGGAAATAAACTTATTAAAGATACTACTTGCGTTTTTCTAACAAAAACCAACCTGCTGCGCACGTGGGGACCCTGGCCAGGACGTCCGACCTGCACACAACCCGGTCAATCCACTCGCCCTCGAGGCGGCTCCTTGATGGGTCCATTCGTCAGCTGCATCCACCCTAGAGAGAGATGAGCCTTGGCCTTGCGGCCGGTATCCAAACAAATCGCATCCTACGACGGAGAGGCGCGGACCAACTGACCAAGCGGATCCCTTTAAATCCCGTCCCTTCACTCAGGCTTGGAGGGGAATCCATCCATCCCCCGGAGCCCTCGCGCTGCTGCTCCCCTTCTCGTCGATGGGATTGGCCGCCGCCGCCGCGGTGTCAACGTCGCGCCTCGTCCACCACCGATCCGACGCCGGATTGAATCGACAGCGTCAGCATAAACAGCTCAGGTCCTGCGCCAAACCGTCTCCTCTCGCTCTGCGCCGCGGCTGCCGCCTGTGGCCGCCTGTAGCGGCGCTCCTGCCCGACCGGGTAACCCCGTTCTCCTATGGGGAAGATGAACCAGATGACCACCCGCGCGAGGAGTGCGGGCTGGTGGGGGTCGTGGGAGACCCGGACGCGGCGTCGCTGTGCTACCTGGGACTGCAGAAGCTGTAGCACCGCGGGGAGGAGGGGGCAGGGATCGTCGCCGTGGGGGCAGACGGCAAGCTGAAGTCCGTCACCGGGCTGGGGCTTGTGGCCGACGTGTTCGGTGACCCGTCCCGGCTGGCGTCGCTCCCTGGGCCTGCCGCTATCGGGCACGTGCGGTACTCCACGGCCGGCGCCGCCGCGTCGCTGAGGAACGTGCAGCCGTTCCTGGCGGGGTATCGGTTCGGGCAGGTCGCCGTGGCGCACAACGGCAACCTCGTCAATTACCAGGCGCTTCGGAATAAGCTGGAGGCGCGGGGCTCCATCTTCAACACGTCGTCGGACACGGAGGTCATCCTCCACCTCATCGCGACGTCGCTCTCGCGGCCGCTGCTCTCGCGCATCTGCGACGCGTGCGAGCGTCTCGCGGGGGCGTACTCGCTGCTGTTCCTCACGGCCGATAAGCTGTTCGCCGTGCGCGACCCGCACGGGTTCCGCCCCCTGGTGCTCGGGCGCCGCCGCAACGGTGCCGTCGCGTTTGCGTCGGAGACCTGCGCGCTGGACCTCATCGACGCGACCTATGAGTGCGAGGTGGAGCCCGGGGAGGTGGTCGTGGTCGACCGCCGCGACATGTCAGTCTCCTATGCCTGCCTCGTCCCGCACCGCCCCCGTCGCGCCTGCGTCTTCGAGCACATCTACTTCGCCCTCCCCAACTCGATCGTGTTTTCGCACGCCGTCCACGAGCGCCGCACCGCCTTCGGCCGCGCACTCGCGGAGGAGTCCCCTGCCCCGGGCGCGGGCGTGGTCATCCCGGTGCCGGACTCGGGGTTCTACGCTGCGCTCGGGTTCGCGCGCGCGTCGGGTCTGGAGTTCCAACAGGGCCTGATCCGGTGGCACTACAGCGGGCGCAGCTTCATCCAGCCGACACAGGCCATCCGCGACCTCGCCGTGAAGCTCAAGCTGGCACCGGTGCACGGCGTGATCCGCGGCAAGAGCGTGGTGGTGGTGGACGACTCCCTGGTGCGCGGCACCACGTCGAGCAAGATCGTGCGTCTCCTCCGCGACTCCGGCGCGCGGGAGGTGCACATGCGGATCGCGAGCCCGCCAGTGGTCGGGTCGTGCCTGTACGGCATCGACACTCCCAGCGAGGGGGAGCTGATCTCCAACCGGATGGACCTGGAGGGCGTTCGCCGCGAGATCGGCAGCGACTCGCTCGCCTTCCTCTCGCTCGACAAGCTCCACGGCATCTACGGCGCCGACGCGGAGGGTTACTGCGACGCGTGCTTCTCGCGCAAGTACCCCGTGCTGCCCACGCTGCCCGAGCCGGTCGTGGAGCTCGAGGACTAGCTGAGCTCTACTCTGCTCTACCGCTAGCTCTGCATCCGTTGTTAATGTTAGGCTTTGCAATGGATCATATTTTATATGGACTTAGAAATCTTTGTGCGATCATATTTGATCAAGAACTTCTATTATCACGGCGGCTCTGTGCTTTGCAGGTAGATGTAGCAGGTGGCTTGAGACTTGATTGTAGAGAACATCAGTTGCTCGTGCGCCGTGAGCTACTGACAATTTCTGGGACTTTGCATGTCTGCCGTGGCTGAAAGTTGAAACAGTCTCCACGATATTCCGTTTCATTTTCTGGACTTCCATGATTTGAAGTCCTTTTTTGACCTCCTGGAGAATTTGTTTGGGACACAAGGCTCAACAAAAAGAGCTCTTTTAGAGCTTTTGTGATTCCCTCTTGAATCCTACCTGCTACGCTGCTAGTAGAACATCACGAGAACAAGCTGTCTGCACTCTGCAGTAGCAACAGATAAAGCAGAGGATCCACACTCTACTGGTTTTGCGCCACCAATTTGCACGTAGAAAATGCCATTGAATCCAAGAATCAAGATTCATGTTGTGTACTTGTTTGCCACTGTGCCCGTGTTTTTTAGCATGTAGTTGCCGCCTTGTCGGAACTGCTTGTCCATGTCCTCTTTTTTCCCCCTCGAGATGGGCTATACCATGGTCACGACGAGGACACAAATCCTCAGCATTGTTCAGATTGGATGTTCAATAAAATTATTTTGAGTCGTGCTTGTATGTGCTGCGATTTACTGCGGGTGTGAGGCGAATTTTGATTCTTAATTTGGTCTTTGTAACTAGTAGGATATACATATATAAGTGGGAAATTCGCACAAAAAAAATCAACACTGTACCATTGTAAATATACTTTCCCATCATGCTAACCTTACCGAAAGGAATCCCTGTAACTTTGTCGAATTCGGTCACCATTTCTCAAATGTTGAGAATTCCTTTGACCTTTTACGTTTGGGTTGTTTTCTGTTATATCTCTTAGGAGGTAAATTTTCTTAGAAATAAAAAATAAATAATGTATTCATTAGCTATTGTATGTTACATGTTTAATGCAATTTACTTTTTCTGACTGCTCTTTTTTTAAAATCGTTTCGTAAAAGTAAAATCTGTCTATAAAATATTTTAAAACAAATCAACTAATTAATAGAATAATAAATATAATAATTATATGAGACGAGGTAATATCCACCTCCTTTAGTTATAGTCAATTAATATCAACGATCTACATTTATTTACATGTACCATCAAATTTGTCTTCTACTTCGTATATACTATGCCGAAAAGTGCTGAGTGCAGGCTTGTGAGTGGAGCACATTTCTTGCAACTTGCATCATCTACAAACTACTAATCATTTTTGTTCTTTATATCCTGCCATGAGCCCATGACATGCGATGCACGACCCGAATTACACAGGTGCATCGCTCCATGAATGATGAATCATTGGACACTGACTCCCTTTCCTCTGTAGATGTAAGACGTTGAGAAGTATATGTAAGCAAGAAGCTCCAGTACGGTGAGCGCGGCAAGGAGCAGAAAGAAGTAGTCGAGATGTCCCCGGTTGAGGTCATCGGCGAACCAACTGGTGCCGCCGTCTCTCCTCGTCACGCCGTCGATGGCCGAGATGAGGAAGCTGCTGAGGAAGCTGCCGACGCCGAGGACACTCAAGGAGAACGCGAGGCCGAAGGTCTTGAGCGCGCCGGGCACCTGGTCGTAGAAGAACTCCTGCATGCCGACCATGGCGAACACGTCCGCCGCGCCGAGCAGCACGTACTGCGGCACGATCCACCACAGGCTCATCGGGACCACGGCGCCGGGCTTGTCCACCAAGCCGGCGTCCCTCGCCGCGCTCAACCGCTTCATCTCAACGAGCGCGGCGACCACCAGCGCCACCAGGGACAGGGCGATGCCCGCGCCGATCCGCTGCAGCATGGTGATCCCCGTGGCGACGCCGGTGATCCTGCGCGCCACGGGCACCAGGACGCGGTCGTAGAGCAGAACGCAGGTGACAATGCTGACGCCGAGGAAGCTCTGCAGCGCCGCGGGGGGCACCTGGAACGACGATGTCCCGATCCTCCGGTCCAGCGTCGCTGCCTGCTTTGTGAACAGCGTTGACGGCTGCGCGAACACCACGCCGTAGAGCAGGCACGTCGCCCATATCGGGAACAGCCTCGCCAGCCCCCTCACCTCCTCCTCGAGCATGGCGTTCTCCGCGCAATCCCCTTGCTCTACTTCTACGAATGCGCCGTCTTCTCGCGACCTCTTCATCCATGCCCTCACGGCCTTGCCGACGAGGGAGAAGGTGCCGGCGACTTTGCCATGAGCGCCACCAGACCCGCCGTCGTAGAACCGGTACGTCCGCGTCCCGAGCAGGAACACGACGAGCGCGAGCAGCATGACCATGCACGGCACGCCGAAGCCGATGCCCCAGCCAACGTTATCCTGCACGTAGCTCATTAGAGCCACCGTCACGGCCCCGCTCGCGCAGAGCCCGAGGTACCACCAGTTGAAGAAGGAGCTCCGCGACGACGACTCGCCGGGGTCGGTGGCGTCGAACTGATCGGCGCCGAAGGCCTGGACGCACGGCTTGTGGCCGCTCTGGGCGATGGCCACCAGGTAGAGCGAGACGTAAAAGAAGGCCGTCTGCATGGAGGAAGGCCGGCAAACTCGCCGGCCGTCGCCGCATGGTCGACTCTGGGACGATGCGAACGTCGACGAGAACGCCAGCAAGCCTATGCCCTGCCGTTCGCCCAAGTTGGATGGATACTTGGATGAGAACAATGGAAACCAAGTAGCTCTTCTTGCAAAAACAAAAAATTTAGGACGTGTGGAGGATTTTCTGATGTTGGTGCCATAGTTGTTAACATCCCCATTATTTTACCCGATCGTATGAGAGTTGAACTGATCCATGTGAGATGTGACATTCCTGTATATCGATCTATCAGACATTGAGTAATGCCGTTCGTATTGACCATGGCCCGGATTTTGTAACACAGCTAATCTATGCGGACTTTAACCCTTTCCCCCCGAAAAAAATCAGTGATTTTGAGCTGATTCTAGTGAAACTCTCAGTCTCACTGCATGCACAACTGCAATGGGGCCTGCATCTATTTAGATCATAGTAATAATATGTCTATTTTTAAACAGATGATATGTTCTAGCCAAATATCAAAATCTTAAGCCACTAATAAATTAAACAAATATTAGAATTTAATATGTAAAAACAATATTTATAGTAGATTTGTCAAAAAAATATTTTCATATAATTATATTTTAATAGTTTTTATGAATATATATAAATAGAAGTTAATATAGAAACATATGTGAGCCTGCGTCGATACAAACATCTGAAAATGGTAGTAGGATACTACATTTGAGCTAGCGACATCAGTATTGTGCAGGACAGGTTGTGATTCTCATCGCGAAATTGTGGAATGAAAGATTATCGATGTGGCTCAACGTTGCTACCATGTTTGTTCGAAAATGGACAGCCTGCAGCCTGAAAGCAACTACCACTACCACCCACTACACCCACTGAAAACGAATCGGGACGAGATCAAGTGAAAACTCAGGCTCTTTTGATGCAGGTGCAAAAGAGAAGGCCGCTACGGCGCTACTCGCAAGGTCTCATTGAATTTGGCAATCAGAAAGCTGAATCGTTGGGGGCCAATCGGAAAGTAAAGGTTCGCTTTGGGCTGCATGTTCAGTCACTCCCCTTTCAATGCGGCGCTCGTGGGAGATTTTCTCCAATCCCAGCAATGCGGACGCGAGAAGCAAGCGGGCCAATAAATTATGGCAGGAGAGAATCGGTAAATTGTAAAAAAAAAATAGCGAGACGATACGGAGGAATTGATCGATCGTAACAGGCCGAGCAAAATCGAAAAAATTGGCAGCGTTCGGTTGGGGGGACTGACCGCGATGTAGAGGACGGATGAGGCAACGATGGTGCGGTACCGGCCCAGCCAGGAGTCGGCGACGGCGGCGCCGAGCAGCGGCAGCATCGAGGCGGCGCCCGACCACGCGTTGATGGCCGCGGCCGCCGCGGCGGTGGTCTCGCCCAGCGGGCCGGTCAGGTAGTTGATCAGGTTCGACGAGATGCCGTGGTAGGCGAACCGCTCCGCCACCTCCACCCCTGCGACCCCCCAAACCCGGAGGAGGAAGAACAACCCAGCAAGAGGCGTAAGCAAAAGACGACTCGAGCACGGAGCACGCATCTGGCGGCAATCCCGTGGCTGGCAGGCAGGGCTTACAGATTATGAACAGCGCGGATCTCCAGCCGCCGGTGGTGGTGGTGTGGCGGCGTCGGCCCGCGCCGGCGCCGGGGAGGAGGAGGAGGGGATCCGAAGCCGACTCCGACGCCGTCATGCCCAGTGGAAAGTGGGATACCGCCATATTTGGTGCTGGTGTCAGAGCCGCTTCGCGGTATCTTGTACTGCTTTTGTACTTTTGTAGTCGGCTCTGTTTGGCTCTCGTCGAATCCTTGAGCCGACGTGCTGCTGGAGTGCGCAAAACCGGGTCCGGATGCCCTGCATCGATCAAATCAACTCATCATTGCTACGCTATCCTCGACCTCGCGTGTGCAGATATTATGGTACATTTTTTTAAGTGCTGTTGGCTCCGTTTGCGACACATAGGTTTTTCAAGATTAATGTGATAGTTATCAACACTTATCACCCTTATTACATCACTGATAATTCATTAATAGCAGCGCTCCTTACTAACGGTTAGTCATTAGTAGCCGATGAAACAAACCATCACTAAAGATATTAGTGACTGATATCTTATTATCGGCCACTAAATATAGATCTTCTTGTTAGCTGTCACTAAATACTATTCCTACGTCAATCCTCAAGAAGAAAAAAAAAGAGCTACACGAGGAGAGAGCTAATGAACAGTGCTTGGCTGCTAGCTAGCCCACTGGACACAGTATCCGTGTGCCCACATCTATACCGCCTCATACATTAATTTCTAACCATTGCCTGCCGTTCTGAGCTGCCTTCTATGTGATTTGATGCAGTGCCACCTGGTTTTAGATGATATCATAAAATTTCGTCAACGATGCCGTGGTTTTCGCATTAGGACAGAACATTTATGCGGGCAAATTTTCCGTAGTAAATTTATAGTATCGAATGATATAAGCTTTGTATTATATCATCCTACTTTTTTTTCTTATTCAGCTTTGGATGGGACGTTTTGTAATTCAGCTTATCTTAACTTTGCTCTCTCTCAAAGGTAAATTTTCTAAATGTTTATATTTCATTTCTCTATAATTGTACATTAATAATACCGTGACATTAAATATGCAACTATGCGGTATTTATGAGTGTTTGATATCGGTTATGTGAGGGTTATACCCCCGGGCCGGGTAGCCCACAGACCTCATTTCTG
>KE370841.1:559790-572613 GCA_000418225.1 Zizania latifolia
TGCTTCTTGCTCAACTACTTCACTGGGAAGAAGCAGAACGAGGCGATCGCGCTGGCCTGGGCCACCAAGTTCGCCACCAGGAACTCCATCTTCGACAAGAACTTCAGCCTTTTAGGCACCGGCGACGGCAAGGACACTCCGCTGCTGCTCAAGGAAGGGCAGGACGTGTTCAAGTTCTACGCTAGTGGGAGGCGGTTCTGCCAGGGAATGCTTGCCACCATGGAGATGCGCGCTCGGCACGATCTGCTTTCCAAGCTGGTTGGACTGGTGTTCCCCAGCAGGGACACCATCACGTTGGAGGTGGTGATGAACGAGGAATCCATGGACCATGTGGTGTTAGCTGTGGCAAGGAAGAAGGCAGCCAAGACGATGCAGAAGGAGGAGACGGATCTACAAAAATTTGCTGGGGTTCTTACTTCAGCACCTTCTGGGAAGCGATGGGTTGCGGATGAACTTGCGGTTGTGGCCGAGTCAAAGGAGGTTGCTGGGGATATGATTACTGAGCTTGTGCTAGACCAGGTGATGATTTAATTTGCTTACTTATTTTCAGAAGTTTAGTTTTGTAGCTTCAGTGAAACTGATTATTATGGTTTCTTATGGTAAGATAGTTGAGATAGATACAGCAGGATATCCTGCTGACGTTGATTCTTTTATGAAAGTAGTACAGGTGAATGTCCTTTATAAACAAATTGTATATGGTTTCAATTGTCATATAATACTTCAAGTGAGAACGATACAACATATATCGAGAGATGAGAAACGTCTAACTTGAATTATACCACTAATCACTGAATTGGAATTTGGATGAGGTGTAAAGGAAATAAATTATAAATTGAACCGCTTTTCTTGCTTTTTGGGAGAATTGGCGCCAATTGATTCCCATGTTCATAAGTATTCATGTATTACATTTTCCGCAATATTAACTGGTGAACTATTATGAAGTACTGTGATGATGCCTTATTAACTTTGCTGTGTTTGTAATTTAATAACTTCAGAGTGTAGTATCATGATGATGACTTTTAATAAGGTAGTGTTGATTTTGAACATGCCATATTTGTCTTTGGGGTTGGGCCATGTTCCCAACTGTTACCTTTTGCACATTTGGATAGGAAAAGACTGAAAGAATACCTTGGAATTTTTAACTGCTAAAGTACTGAAGTCACCATTAATCTTTCTAACGACTGAAGTAACCCCAATTTCTTTTAATGCTATGATACAACGTTGCATTTTATGGTACATATCCATTGAGCAAATTGGATAGAAGGTTTTGTAATCAAGGACCTATGCAGCTTTGCACAGGGTTTTTTGTCCTAAGCTGGCCTAATATGATTGCACATCTTTACTAAGACTGAGCAATGTTATGCAGTGACCTACAACTAATATAATATTCTAACAACTTGTTTCTCTATAGGTCCTTGGTGAGAAAGCATTTGAGAAATTTGGGAAGTGGTTCATCTCACTTCGTTTTTCAGATCAACTGTCAGGCTCTTACAAGAAAGTCCTTTCTTTCAAGTTTGTACTGCCAGATGCAAGTAACATGGATGAGATGACAAGATTAGTTGCTCTTGTGCCATACTACATTGATTTGGTCGGACGCTACAAGCTCAGCTCCCATGTATGTATCTTCTCTCTCTGACTCTCTGCCTTCAGGCCACAAGCAAGTTTCAGTTATATGGTCTAATGCTTCCTATTCATGGTAATTGCAGGCTCGGTCCAAAACCGAAGGTGCAAGAACAAAAGCTGCTCAGGAGGCTTTTAGGGAGCTACAAGGTGCCAGGCAGGAAGCCCTTCAAAGGAAAAAGGCTGAGAAGAAAAAACTCATGGAAGAGGCAGAGGCCAAATTGAGCGCGGAAGCACTCCGCAAGAAAGAGGAAAAAGATAGGGCTAGGCAGATGAAGAAGTCGATGCCCAAAGTTAAAATGCTCCGTTCCTAGTAACATCATGAATATGACGGCATAGTCATTGGCGTTTGATATTCACTTGCTGATCAGCCTACGGTTCAGTGCCTGCTAGACTCTGTTATGCCCGAATTTTGGGCCATATTTCCCTGCCCTGAGAATCAAGCAAAAGGAAACAAGGGAAAAGAAGTGGTGTTTCGGCTTTGTCGGGGGGTTGAAATGCTGAGCCGGCACATGCTCGTTTATCAGAACTTTGTTATGCAGCAGCTCATTTGTGAGATAACGGCATAACTTGCTGCATAATGTGTTTATTGATCCGTTGTCAGAAACCGGAGACTCGTATCACGTAATTTGAGCTGATTTTCTGATTGATCTTCAGTTATTCGTTCTTCTACTGGTTGCGTAAAACAAGGTATGATTCAACGTCTACGATAAAATTTGAGACGAACATCCTGAAAATTCAATATCTATGACAATTTGAGATCAACGCTCCGAAAATGACTAGAAATGTGAGATGATTTATGGTTAGCTCAGTTGAGTGGCAAAATGCGAAACCGCAACTCAATTCATCTCTCCTTCCTTTCTTCCGGAATACTCTGGAGGTGCAGGCCGCCGTGACACCGGCCCACCGCCGACAGCTTGGTCACCTTCGTCAACACCGCTAATTAAAATCAAAATATTTTGGTTTGTCTTTAACAGAAATATGATACGTCTCCTCTTTTAAATTATTGTTTAGTAATATAAATAAAATTAAAATTATATGACAATTTAATATATCAACTAAAGTTAGAAATTATTTTTTTCGGCTGTGAGTCTCAGGAGACAGGAGCCATGGGCCATGGCTGATGTGCCTGATGGCATTCCACGCGATACCCCGCACATCAAGAGGCATCGCCAGTTCCTCCTCAGGTGCAAACTCAGCAACACGAAGACCCAAGGTTCTCAAAGATTAAAAAATTAGATCCATTTCCCCCCAAAATTATAGCACATTATATTAACACATATTATATATACTAGTTGTAAAATAGCATCGGTACACATCAGTGCATTACAAACTTCGGAGACAGGCTAAAAGATGCTGTATCCATTGGGAGCTATATAAGGTGTTGCACATCTTGCATCTCTTATTCTTACATTACAACCTTGAGATGCACCTATCAGAACACTGTCATACTAGAACACAACCTTCTCAGGTCCGCCGTTACACAAGGCCCGTTGTGCTCGTTGTGCCAGCCCCAGGTCCATGGAGGTGGTATGTCTGGCTTGGTACAACCTGAAGAACTCCTGGTTGCTCTGCAGCAATAGAGGAAGCAACCAAGTTAGACCGAAATGGAAGGGTACAAAATGAAGTGAACATATGGGCATGTACACCTAAGCCAGAAGTATAATTGCCTTATGTACAGTACAAAAGAAGTTCATCAGAATTATGTGATGTTGTAGATTTGTAGTCCATAGCCACATGATATTGGCATGTACGTTAGATAAGTCTTTCCAAAATAATGATGAACAAGGGCACATAAGAAATTCGGTATCCTTGAGAAGTTGATATCTGTATGGACATAAAGTGCATCTATGCATGATCCAATCGTATGTGAAGTATTAAAGGTTACAAATGGAGTTTGTAGAAGTATTAAAGGTTACAAATGGAGTTTGTAAAAACCCGACATGAAAAAGCAAAACCTTAGCATAGCATATATAATCCCAAGAAAATGAACAATTCTAGTCCCCTTCACAAGGAAAAGGTTTCACTCCCAAACATCTTACTGAGAATGGAACAAATCTATCTTCCAAAACAATTGATACTACCAGAATTCAAAAGTACCATTCACCAAAGGAAATAATGGGCAGAATGTTACATGATAAATACTCTTATAGAAGCTGTTCCAAGAACATTTTTATGGACCAGTTAGGTTTTTCATAGATTGTGATGTGTGACGATGAGAGATGCACAATTTATCTCCCATTTATTATGAGGGGAGACTAAATGCCACGAGCAGGACACTTAGATATCCAACAACATAAATCCAGAACGTAACCAATCACACCTAGGTCCAACAATCTAATAATTTACATGTTGCAATTAATTTTACACAAGATGTAGTGATCTGGAACGATTATTGTATTCCAGAATTCTGCCAGATTGAACCCTTCTCTTCCAATAAAAAAACGAGTAAAATTTTATCCTTATGGGAATCCAGTGATTTGGTGCCAAGTGTATTCCTCTATTCATTTTCCAAACATAGCAGAAGACTGGAGAGAGCATAATAGCTGAAAGAAAAATAGAGGAGACGACGACTCACTCTTAAGCTCCTCGACCTGTTGCGGGGTGAGCTTTGCGGAGAACCCGCTCGCGGCGTGCTTGTAGTGGTAGAGCACCGCCTCCTTCGCCTTCTCCTCGCTGCCAACGATAAACCCAGATCAGCAAATCGCCATACAACCCACAAATACCAGAAAACCCTAGAGCAGATCGAGCCCCAAAAGAATCTAGTTTCTGCCAGCACGGCGATCTTAATCGGAATCCCCAACTCCTAGCAGGAGCAGAGCAGGGAGCACCACATATCGCGCAAGATAGGAACAACCAGGCGGGGACCCGGTTCCGCGGTACCTGCCGAGGACAGCGGCAAGGGTGCGGATGTGGAACTCCTCTGCGTCGGCGTCCTCGGGGCGGCTCACGTAGACGATGTGCACGGCCGCCTCCTGCGCCGCCGCCGCGGCGGGGGCCACCTGCTCCGGTTCGGCCGCCATGGCGATCTCGGTAGTAACGGATGCTGCTGTCGCCGCGAAGAAGATGAGGATTAGGAGGGATTTGCTGATTGAACGCGGGGATTCGATCCTCATCGCCGTCGATTCCGTCTTTAATAGCCGCGTCGACTTCCCCCTCTCCGCGTTTTCTTGGCTGACTGATTTGCTTTGCCTTCTCGGCGAAGCATTTTTATTTCAGAGATTTGCTCTCTTCTCGAACATCTCAAATATAATAAAAAGAATAAACTTGACTTAATTATAGGCAAAAGAGCAATTTTTCTTGTTATTTTTCCCACAAGTTTTGTAGTTTGCCTCACAAGTTTGGTGTATTTGAGAAAAAAGAGCAATTTTTCTTGTTATTTTTCCCACAAGTTTTTGTAGTTTGACTCACAAGTTTGGCGTATTTGAGAAAAGGAGCAATTTTTCATTTTGTTTTTCCAGCAAGTTTTTGTAGTTTGCCTCACAAGTTTGGTGTATTTGAGAAAAGGAAGAATTTTTACTTTTATTTCCCCCCCAAGTTTTTGTAGTTTGCCTCACAAGTTTGGTGTATTTGATAAAAGGAGCAACTTTTCATTTATTTTTCCCTCAAGTTTTTGTAGTTTCCCTCACAAGTTTGGTTTATTTGATAAAACATTTTGTGCGTTTGGTTTATGCGAGAAAAAGGTTTTATGTTAAGGTGAGAAGAAAAAAAGTCGTGTATGATTGTATAATCGTTTTTTACAATTTCCCTTTACCTTGGTAGTGAAGCTAAAAAAACTCGGATATATATGAAATAGCTTACGTCCAATCAAGTAGGTCTGATTCACTGCTCTATGAACGGAAGAAATTAGCGAAGGGAATAAATACATTTTCGCATGTACTGATGTACCTGTATTTTCGGACTTCACATATAAAATGGAATGGGCCGGCAGGATGCACGAATGTACCTGCATGGCTGCATAGACGCATGTTGAAATTTGACGGAAAAGCAAATCGAGCTAAGTTTGATTTTCACAGGATGATATTTCACGGCATGATATCCTACTGATTCTTGTCACTTCACATGTCAACGATGTCTGACAAGTAGATGGTAGAGATCTGTTTCAGGCTACCCTGCAAGCTAGGCTGATGCACATGTGCTCCAAATTAAAGATAGGTTTTCTGTTTGCTGCACACAAGTGGCAAATCTCTGTATCTAAAAACAACCAGATGGATTCCGTGTACCCAACGTCTCCCTCCAGAATGAATCTAAGATCGCATACAGTTCGACCAAAATCATGTTACAGGATGAAAAAAAGGGATAATTTACAGACTAATCTGCAGGCAGAAGGCCCGGCTAAAAATAATGTGCAGGCAGAATTTTATACATCCTACAAAAAACGAAGCAGTTACATAGTGAGGATATTATCAACACATCTTCCAACCTTACAAGCAGCTTTTAGCCGATGCCCAGTGCAGTTTATATCTCTGATATATGGGATTATCTCAAGTCAATGACATGTGAAACAGAAAAGTAATCATCAATTTCTATCTAAACAAAGAGTATATGATTAAAATTTTCCCCTTAAAATCTTATCGTATTCATCTTCTTCCTCTTCGTTCTCTCCTGGTCCTTCCTCTTCATGCTTTTCCCCCTCATCTGATAAGTAATCGCTGCAGCCATCTCTGAATGATTTCGGAATTCTCCTTGCTTCTTGCAAGATTGTCATGATTTCTCCACTAGTTTGGTCCGGGAAACCAGGGGCCTTGTCACTCTTCATGTAGTAGACAGACTGTGCCTCTTCCGTGAGCTCCCTCGGCAAATTCTTCAAGAACCACGGATGTCTCTTTATTTCCTGCATCGTGATTCTCTACGCAGGAATAGAAATCGCCACATGAAAGCAAAGTCACTTATGGAGATATTGATACTGAAACCCAGATAACTGCGAACTTGAGGTCATTACCTTCAATGGATTGCTGACAAAGATACGTGATATGAGTTGTCTGCAATCAGCAGATATGTGGACTTGCTGTGGTATTTCATATTGAATTTCCTTTATTAGCTGCAAATGAAGACAAGAAAAGAATATCTATAGCAATGCCAATGAAGCATATCCATGATATACAAGGACTAAACTATCACCTTGACGGCCTTCGTGATATTCTTGGGGTCATCCCGGTCTTCAAATGGGTAGGCTCCCACAAGCATGACATAAAGAGTCACCCCACAAGACCATACATCTGCAATCTACGTTACCAAAATACACTTGTCGATACTAGTTACGCCATCTATCAAGTAGGAATACTATTGTGTATATATACTTAAAATTGAAGTGAGAGACATTTTCTTCTATCTGAGTTGTCCATTCGTGGTAACAAAATATGCAACTAATGTTTATCAGTTCCATCAGAGAGATTTGATAATTTGCTAATCTGATGAAGTTGAATCTGGAATAAAGAGACAGTACTGCATATCATCACTTCATCAGATTCAACTTCCACAAAGTTCAACACGCAAGCATATCCAGTACCATACTCTATCACTAAATTGAAAAGAAAACGAGATATTGCACGCACTTTTGATGGAGAATTTTAATTAAAATCACCCAAAGAGGTTGGCAAGGTGATAATTCTACACCTAAATAATCATAACGATTAACCAACAGTAATTCCAGGTTTATTGGCCTGGAAAATATTTATACGCATGCCATCATAAGAGTAGAATAAGCAAGTACCATATATGATGCCAAGATGAATAACTTTAGTGATGCGGTTTTGAAAAATATTATTAAAAACATCAAAATACATATCATAGGTATACAACAGGTTATTTCACTCACCTTCCCATCATACTCCTGGCGGTATAGTAACTCTGGCGCAATATACGCTGGCGTCCCCACTGCTGATTTGGGCCTTGAGTGCAATACTGATGACTGTTAGAAAAGGGCAAACAATTATTCCTAACCAAACTCACAAAGGAGCATCAAGAACTACAAAGCCAGAGAACACTCTAGGTAATTGGAGAGACAACCTTGGAGTACCCAAAATCACATATCTTGAGGCGCGGAGCTGGGCTGCCATCCAAGAGAACATTCTCTAGCTTCAAATCTCTATGACATATTTTCTGAAAAGTTGCTAAGATTATTGCACTATTTGAGAATATTTCCAGGTCCTGCTCACGTTAAACACACTGGCACTTTCTAATACAAAGCAAGATGGGAACTCTAGATTACTGAATAGTGAATATGAAGATAAGATATGACCAATTTATTGTTTATCCATACCATGTGATGGCAGTAGCTTACACCACAGATCAACTGCTGGAAGAAATATCTGGCCTGCATTGAGTAGAGGAAACAAAGTTCAGAAGCATAAAGCACTAAAATATCATTCTTCTATGGCCGAAGGATATCAAACTCAGTGATGATATATTGTGACCTCATCCTCACTAAATCGCCCACGATCAACAATTCGATCGAAGAGTTCTCCACCTGCCGCATACTCCATCACAATTGCAAGATGTGTAGGAGTTAGGATGGCCTGTGAAAATTTCAAACAGAGCATTGGAGTTAATTTTATTCTACATGGGGTATAGAAAAGGGCAAAACCCACTAATCCAACAGCCCAACACTTGCGTAAAAAACGGAGATGGTTTTTTACCCCTCAGGGATGTCTCTCGTTTATTCCTAGCCTTTTAAATATCAAACAAATAGTTATAGAAAAATATAAAAAATTAATAGCATGAAGACGATATTCATCCACCATCTTACAAAATTTCAATTCTAAATTCGATTTATATAACGGGAAAAAGCAATAAATTTAACTCTAGATAGTACATAGTAGTGCAAACACTATTCAATTCAGATTTGTTATTTTTAAAAACTTGTAATATTGAATTTAGCATTAATGTTTATGGAGTACTATATGATCTATGTTGTCCAAAATTTTGATATTTTTTTAGACTAATAGCATATCAAGCTTGAGAGGACATCGCTTAGGATGTGAAATGACTTGAAAAAAACCAACAATCCAACATTCCAGAACTGCCCCGACCAAGTACATATATCAGAAAGTAATTATAATGGAAATGGGAAGGAGAAAAACAATATATTTCACGGCAATTCTCACCTTCAATTCTTCAAACAGAAAACACCTCGCGGAAACCCATGAAATTAGGGATGAAAACCACAAAATCGAATATTCCTCTTTTATTATCAATGCCGCAGAAATTAGAAAAAGAAAGGCGGAATAGCCAATTAACCCAAACGGATAAAACAATGAGTAAACAATGCCTAATTATCTGCTCCACATTATTCTAACCCAGAACTACCTGCTCCTTCGTCAACAAGACAACAAGCACGCACCTCTATGAACAGGACGATGTTGGGGTGCCGCAGCGAGCGGTGGTTGATGATCTCCCGATATGCACTCTTGTTAATCTGCTCAAAAGTCAAAACCAATCCAAAGCACACCCCCATCAGAGCAAGCAAACGCTGGCCACCGGACCCACGCGGGCACAGCCAAGCCCTATCACACGCATCGATTGAGTAGAAGGGCCAGACCCGGTGATCGCCGCGCGGGATGAGCTTGACGGCGACGAGCTCGCCGGTCTCGCGGTTGCGCATCAGCCGCGCGACTCCGAAGTTGCCCGACCCGATGCCGCGCACCTCCTCGTACTTGTCCATGCCGGCTCGGCGAGCGATGCGGCCTACGGCCTACAGGTGGGCGGCGGCGCGTGCGTCGCTTTGCGGTGTGGCTGCCGCGCGCGCCTGCTGCGTCCTGCACGCCCGCCCGGTAGCGTGCGCGTATATATATGGGGACGGGCACGGTGTGGGGCTAGGGCCCACTGTCAGCGCCTCTGGCGTGTCCAGGAAGGAAGATGCCGACCCCACCGTACGGCTGCTTTATTCCAAAATTGTTTGTTTTTAGTCAAACTTCTTCGGTGATCAATATAATATTAAATTAATTTTAGATCAACCGTTAAATATATTTTAATAGTGTATTTATTTAATATTTTCAATATTGATATATTTTTACTTGAACTAAGTTGTCTAGTCGAAGTTGAAGAAATTTAACTTTAAAAAATTGAACAATTTACATTATAAAATAAATATAATATACAGCGTGACAATAGGATGGTTATGATTTAGCGAGATCATGGGTGTTTTTTTGGTCATTTTTAAAAGAATCATGGCTTCTTTGTAAACGACACCTTTATATTTGTGTTCCTAACAGTTTTGAATACAAAAACATAATACATTCTTCAAATTATGTTGTAAAATCGAAATCTTGCTACCGTTTTTTAAGAAAAGGTAGAAATAAGCGCACTGTGCGGGCCAGTTCGGATTCTACAATTGCGGGCAATATTCGTATCTGGATGTGCATTAGATATAATGTACCGAATTTTCCACGCAATTGCATAGGGCTGTTAGAAATTGAATTGTATTTGCTACAACTCTATCTATATTTCTAGAAGTGCAAAAGTACAGTTATATTTGATATATATGTTCTTGCTTCTGTTAGTATAAATACAATTATATTATATATATACATCTTTAGTAATCAATATCTGATATTGTAAACTAGGCCCACCACATAATTAATATCCTGTAATACTCCATAAAAATGTAAAACTAAATTCAATCACGCATATCGCAACAAAGAACATAAAATTCGCTACGAATAGTGTCAGTGTTGTTTATAACCGAATTTGTTTATTTCGTTTCTTACTCCGGGGACTGAATTTGGATTTGAAAAATTGCAGGATGACAAATGTTTGTTATATAAATATAGCTGAATTTCTTTAAAAAAAAACACTATAACTATATGATTGATATTTGAGAAGATAAAAGTAAAGTAAAAATCCATCTCCCTTGATCTCAGCTTGAGACCTAGAAGAGAGGAGAGCAACGACGTGCATGGCGAATTGGCGACCACAGGGGAGCAGGATGAGCGACACAAGTGAGAAGGTCGCTGTCACGACGCCGTCCACTCCATGACCATGGCGATGGATTGATTCATTGATTGCTCGATCGTTCTCACTTCTAAGCTGTCGTTTTTATCGTTCTCACTTCACTGCATAGACGAGGGCGAGGCGATCATGGATCACATATGACCTATGGAATCCTCGAGGGTGGAAACGGGCTTGGTATTGCAGCCATCAGCGCCAGAGGACACGGACGGCAATAATGGTGTGTCAGGGTGTGTAATGAGATGACTTACAGTGATCTTCGCATAATTGCATACGAACAAGCTGCCGCCTTTGTCCCTTGCTTCCTTGGTTCACAAGCGTGACACACTGAACAGTCACCATTTGCTTCATGTAGCATGGTCCTTGACAGCAAGGACTCTGCAGCCAACTCATTTGTTAGATTCACACTAGTTTCAACCCAGGGGAGGAAGACAGGGAGCTCATCCGCTGTGGAATTCGCTGTTGAAGCTGCTTTCAGACTGGGGCATTGTGAGACCACACGCTAACAAGTTGCAGATCTGGCGAATATGATTGAGCCAACAAAATCTGTAAAAATACAGTGGGCGCCGTGATTCCATTTTACCACTCTCGAATAGTTATTTTAAAGATTAGGCGGTTCTATTTTACCACTCTCGATCAGTTATTCCAAACATTAGGCGAGCGGCCGGAGAGCGTTTATCAGAATTATGAGGCGTGGCAGAATAAGGCGCTATGCTGAGAGGGTGGGGACATGAACAAAACTCCCCTTTATGTATTAGTTACATAAAGAAAGATGGATTGCACGCTAGCTTTCTTTCCGAGAGGTGGATCACGCCCTGTGTACTATAGGATGGGAGGACGAACGAAACTCCTTTAGTAAAGAACAAGTTGTGTGCTCGTGCACTACAATGAAAAACTAAATTTTAAATTTTAAGTGAGAAAATATTTCCAAAATCCAAATAGTTAGTCACTAATTGTGTTTTTTACCTATTGACCTCCGGTTTTTCTTTTTTAGGCTTGTTAGTGTGGTTTTGGCTTTACAGATTTATATCTAGTTTCATATATCTTCTATTAATATTAAAAAAACAGAACAGTTTTAGTATCGTGGTTCTATTTTGTCACTCTTGAGCAGTGTTCTAAAAATCGGCGTTAGACGATGCCTAGACACTAGACATGAGACGGGCACCACGATTTGCACATGGATAGTAAGCTCTACAACTAGACGCCTAGATGGGCGTCGAAGCAGCATAGCAGGCATAAGCGAGTGAGCAATGGTGATGTGGGATCCACTGCTGGAGGGTGTGGGTGGCTAGGAATCTGGTATCCGTTGTCAGGAGAGGGTGTGCGGCCTAGATCCACCACCAGCGATGTGCGTGGCTGGAATCTGCTGCTAGTAGGCACGCATAGCCAAGATCCATCGCCGAAGGGTGCGCACAGCTTGGATCTGCCACCAAGACACACGTGTGGCTAGGATTCGCCGCTGAGCTCCACCACCTGCTGACCTCCACCGACGTCGAGCTTCACCACCGTTACCCGTTTATCCATCGAGCTTCTAAATGGCGGCCAAACCAACTCTATGCCTAAAGAGTTTATGTAATAAGGATGTGTTTGGATTGAGTGATATCCCGGGACAGAATGAGGCGATTCCACTTCTGAAGGTGTTTGGATGGGAGGCAGGTGGGACGAGATGATCCCTAGAGGGGAATATTCCTTCTAGATTCAGAACGAACTCGTCCCTGAAAAACGAGAGGACGGGCTCGTCCCACTTACGTGTAAGAGAATAACGCGTGAGGTCCACATGTAAGGTATCACATGACATATTGTCTAATCCCTTCAACCAAACAAAAAATGTGGGATGAATCCATCTCGCTAACCAAACAGAAAATGAGATGATCCTATTTCAAAAAAGAGGGATGTGACCATCTCATTTCACCATGTCCCTAATCCAAACGCAACCTAAGTAAGTCAAATAAAACCATGAATCACACTCACACATAATAGAAATAGATAGACACAGAGACCTAGGCGCATCTAGACACTCCCTTAGCACCTTCTTGAAGACTGCTTCCAAGCCATCTCTATACTTTAAACCTCCCCCCATTTGCTCTGCCCACAGCGAGCCACGTCATCGTTTTGTGGAAAGGCCCCTCTGTTCTTTGGTAATTCTCTCAAAATTTTGGGCGGCGGCCTGCAGTCGTTTTTGCAAAAAGCTCCCTGTGTTTTCTAAGAATTGGTTATGCATCCTGCAGCCGGAGATACAGAGCTGCTCCCTGCC
>KE370841.1:581983-592949 GCA_000418225.1 Zizania latifolia
ACAAGTCAACAGTGTGATATCTTACGGCGCAAAGGAAGACCTTCCTCTCCTGATATCTGTAACACCTCAACCTTATTATGGAACAGTTTTCACAGAATCAATTACTCTAATATCTTGCAGCGCAAAGGAAGACCTTCCTCTCCTGATATTTGCAACACCTCAACCTTCTTGTGGAACAGTTTCCACAGAATCAATTACTCCGTTTGAATCACCTCCATCAGTTACAGCCGCTGAATCGACTAAAAGCACTGATGTTATTCATGTTAGCACCAAGAAGGGATCTACACAGCCAAGCCTATCAACACCAACCAGCAGATACATTCCATCCCATGGTGCACAACATAATTTAGTAGTTACAAGTGACAAAGGAAAGGTATGTGTTGTGTCCATAAAATTTACCGTTCTACCATTTGTACCAATGTAACAGACTTACTTGTTTAGGCAAAGGCCATTGTTCTTCCTGATCATCTGGTATCTCCTATCCTTTCTGGCAATATTACAACAGTTGTTCATGACAAAGCTATAGCAAGTGTTGCCGCCATGCCATCCCTTGCCAAGGTATTTCTCTATACCATGTTACTAGAGTCTCTTCTTCTTAAATATAATAAGACGTATTGAACTCTAGAGGCACCATGAATAGACTTATATGTGAATAGACTTAAATATATTTTTGCTCATATTAAAGTAACTGGAACGACATTCTCTGTCCATGAAGTTGGTGTATCCGTTAATCTGAAGCAATGCAAAACATCACTGGACTAATCAAAACACAGCGTTAATATTTAAAACATCATTTCGATGTAGCAGTTCTTAAGGAATATTCATTTTTATCAACAACAGTTTTTGAATAGGTGCAACTTGACAACATTGGCTTGTGTAATTTCTATATCATGGAACAGCATAGGATATAAAGCCACTTTACACACAATGCAAATCATTTTTCTGTTTATTTTGTCTAGAACACATCATAAATCATGGACCTAAAACAAAAAAAATTGTTCTCCTGTCTAACTCTATACAGGTGACTGAAGTCAAAGAAACTATGAATCAACCATAGCCTCTGTCTATTGGACCTGGCAGTAGCACCAAAAAAAGGTTAAGTAACATATTGCTAAATTCTATTGTAGATTACTCACTTTTATTACAATTACGTATATTTCACGTTTATTATCATGCAATCAATATAGTAGCGGCACACACTCAACAGGACTCGCCCCACAAGAGCAGCTACCGCTTCTAAAAAACTTTTCAATGAAGGTTACACAGACGAAACGCATGAGAGGTACATGCATGGATAAAATTGCTTCATGTTTAAAACAGTAGGCTGGCACTTTTTGCCCTGAAATAGCTTTTATTTCTTGTAGTGGGTCGCAAGATGACTAGGACGTCTGTTGTGCATCTTTTGTTGTAAAAAAGAGTCCCTACGATGAGAACTGAATCATGCTATTTTGTTGCCCTCACTTTACATTCCATTGTCGTAACAGTAATTGGGATACGATGTGGGCACTTTTGGGTCAAAAAATGGAACCACCTATTTTGTTGCCCTTACTTTATGTTATGCTAGCATGGTAATCTTTATATTCCAATGTAAGGACCAATGCAATCTAGATGTGAAACATGTATAATTATTCTATACGACCATATATGTGTGTGTGGGCAAACAAGACTATAAATCTAGCCGCTGTATTAAACCATTCGCTGCTCTATATTATACTATGGTATCTTTGCATCTTTACGACTACTTTTGATTAGCAGAAAATAAGCCTCTGTTTGTGCTGTTGTATTTATGTTTTTGACTGTTTGGTGCTGGATTGTTGAGTTCCAGCGTAGTTTCGCTTACTTCAAAGAGTTTTTGAGGCATCTGGAAGTAATTTAAAGTCTACTGTAAAGAGTTCGAATGGCTTGTGTTCTAGAAAACATATTTCCTTTTCTATTGCACTGTTTGAATTGATTCCCATCTTCTTTAAGTTTTAAGATAGTCAGTTATTGTCTACTATTTACCGTTATCCCCATGGTCTATTTCTCCATGATTTATTCTTGTTTATAAGATATTTCTTTTACTGTCTTGTTTCATCAAATTCCATGTCATTCCAAAGATTTAAAATAAATCTCATCACCCAATGTGGGTTGCCTTAACTTTTCATGCAGTCTTAAATGTTTTTGCCTCCTTAAACATTTTCCTGAGTCATTTTATATTTGATGATACAATAACTTGTCTATGAGTTGGGAGATCTTAAGGAATCTTAAGTAGGAGATCTAAGGTACACAAGCAATCTTATGCTTCTTTACATGTGATCTTTTTATCGTGCGACAACCTTACATTCGTCTATGTCTTTCAGGGAACGATTGGTGTTGTATATGCTAAGTGTGGTGGTGCCATTGTGGCTGTAAAGAAATATAACGATGCATAGCTTGTTGGTAAGCCTATGTAGGACTCTCGATTTATGTTTGTGTCTTAGTTCTGTGATAGAGAGATCCTTAGTATTATGGGATTTTTGGGAGAATTTTCCATAGCACAATAATTTATGAGGATTTCAGGAGAATTTTCAGGATCATGGGAAGTTTGTGTACTGGAATTATCATAGTTAGATTCTGCAGATTCAGTCCGATCATAATATTATGGAAAATTTCAGTAGAAGTGTGTTGGGTTATGGGGAGGCTACGCTAGCATTAATTTAAAAAAATTACGCCGTTCGCCCAGAAACCATACGTGTAATGGGATCATAGATCGTTACCTCTAGCCACGAGATGCGCTAGGGCAGTAGAAGTAGAGTTGATGAAGTGCGTTCTCGATCGGCTTCGCTCAGTTCCGGCCGTTCATCGGCAATGAAGACGACGTAGTCCGACGATCTCCACGGGAAGATCAGCACCACAGTAGCAGCGGCGCCTCTATGCTATCCACACGTATAGAGACGAGATCACTTCACGCCGGTATGCTAGTACCACGTGGGAAGTTAGGGGAGAGACGGTTACAACCGGTGTAGCCAGGAGAGATGGCGGCTAGGGTTATGGTAGGAGCAACAGCAACAACCAACAGCAGCGGCAGCAACCTTTTCATCGTAGCCCCTCCTCTCCTTATATAGTGCCCTCTCATGGGTCTTTAATCAGTATTAAAGCCCAACATATCTAATCTGTTCTTCTGGCTCGGAAGTTCTGGTCTAGGCCCGAAACTTTCAAAAATAGCATTCTGTATCGAATTTATTTCGACCCGGAAGTTCCGGTTCCACCCGGAACTTCTGGTTCGTCCAGAACACACCTTTCAAGCAGGCCCAAAACTTCTGGTCCAACCAAAACTTCCGGTTCCTCCAGAAACCAAAACTGGGGCTGGCCCAGAACTTTCGGTCCTACCGGAACTTCCGGATGCTCCAGAACCCGGAACTTCCGGCCTTAGGCTAGAACTTCTGGTTCCCCCAGAATTCTCTTGGGCATATTTCCATCACAGTGTTCCTTTAGTGACCTACAGCTCGATCTTACTTTGTTTGTTTGGGACATCATTTCCACACAAAATTTTCTTGCTTTTAATTAGACAGTACTTGATTTATTTGGCAAAAGTATTTTTACAGCATTTATTTGGCATTTTGGCTTAAGTACTGTGCTGTCCAGATGATTATGTATCTCTTTATTTATGCTACTCCTGCTTTTGGGAGAAAGCTGAGGCAAAAAGGCCCTTAAGTAGCTATCTATACTATTAAGTTGCCGTTTAAGCACTTAGTTGCACAGGAGAGTTAAGTATCCTTACCAGTCTTTATCACTCCTTTTGTTATAACATAGTATTGAACCTGTGTGGTATAATACAGAATTGTTGATGTTATGTGTTAGTTATCACAACTCACAAGTTATCTGGTTATTAGATTCTAGGTATCTAACACAAACTTTCCTGCTTTACTAATTATATTTTGAAGATCTTTGGAAGAAATCTATTCTGTTATACCATTGTTTTTGGAACAATAGCTGCCATAAGTTGACAAGTGGTGGCTGATGAAATTCAAGTAATTGACCCAGAAAGGGCTATGTGCAATGTGGTCTAGCAAACACATTACATACCTAGGAGGTGGCGTGCTAAAGAGGGCAGTGAACTGATGCGGACATAATTTAAAACGCTATTTCAGGTAAATTTAGGCAGCTGTAGTGTTTTTTTTGTTTGATGTGAGGCATTGCCTGAGAGAATTGTGCATATACCGTACTAAATCAACTAGCAAATATATTTCGTTGTTCTGTATCTTATACCGTTTAGCTTTGGAACATCAATAATCGTCGTCATCGCCATCCGTTTAGTCAACAGTGTTATTTTTTCTTGTAGTTTTCCTTGTTTTTAGTTAGAGTACTACTAAAGGCCATATGTTGATCTTTACAGTATTTTAATCAAACAAAATTGTACAAATGCAACGCCCACAAGAGAAAGTAAATGAAAAAATAGTTTCTGTTTGTCTGTATTCATGGAACTTAGCTGAGTGCTTGATGGCCTAAATATCAGTACCTTGCATTGGGATCTTGGTTGATTTTGTCATATGACTTATGTGTAACAGTGTAAGGCCCATAATATATAGATCTAAAAACTGACTCGATAATTTGTGAAAGCAGTATACCGTAATAATGCTGCTTAAAGAGATGCCCTCCATTTTCATCACTCCTTACTTGCTCATTTTTTAGTTACCTAAGGTAATGTTCTAGACTAGCTCAATCACAATGTGTCTCTACAGTTGTTTGACAAATGCGAACTATTATTTTACAGCGCTTTGATGATGTCCTGTGTTTCATATCAGACTTTCCGATTTATGTAGATGGGGTGGGGAATGTATACAGGTTCTCTGCTGATGTTTCTTTAGAAATTACTTTCTTATCATATATTGTAGATGGGTTTTTGCAATATTTATCACTATTTCTTCTCTGTTTTAATAGCGTACGCTTGTTTGACTTCAGAAGGCATGGAAATAGACTGTTGCTGTTCTTTCGAGAAAGACTGAGAAAGAATGATGTATGCTTTTTGTTACCATTTTCTATCTTTTGACAACATGAAATACATGCATCCAATAATTCCAATTTGAAGTTGACTTATGTAGTTATGTGTGTTTTACTCCTTTATTCTGATGACATTGTTTAGGAAGGGAAGATCCGCAATAAGCTTGTGATAGAACTAAAAGATGCAGAAAGCATAATCATAGAAGAAGGGACTGCTGGAGCTGAGGGCAAAGCAGCAGCTCCGAATGGCATGCGTAGGTAAATATACAATTGCATTTTGTTTGTAAAAATGTTGCTATTACTGAATGAACTTTTGGTTAAGCTTTCAATCAAAGCCAGACAATATGCCTTTCATCCAAAATTAATAAATTATTGAATATGCCCTTCATCCAGTGTTGGCAGGTCTCTCTTTTGCTTGAGTCTAGCTAGGGATACTCCATCTTTAGCTCGTCTGTTTGATGCAATTGTTAGTGGTTGTATCCCAGTTATAATCAATGATGAACTAGAACTTCCTTTTGAAGAAATACTTGACTATAGGAAGGTAGGTTTGTTGCAGTATTTAATGTATGTTTTGTCATACCACATGAAGTACTATCAGTTTTGGATTAAAATGACTTAGAATACATCAGTATTACCCTGTTTGTCATGCCTATAAAGTATTATCTTTTGATGTACTACAATATGGTACGACTTGTTACGCCTACAAAAATTTCAACAATAAACTGCAAAGATTCATATTTTTTTGGTTTGCTTGAGTTCTTCTAGACTTGTTTTAATGTAATAAAACAATGGACTGCATTACTATTATCAATAAGGGATTGTAGCCCTATGACTGCATAATTAGCTCAAATGTTATTACTATAGCTTGGGATTTAACTCAGGAGCCAATTGCATATGTAGTTTGCCATGTTTTGACGATTGTAGGTGATTCACATTGTATATAAAATTTGATTGCAGTGGTTCTGAGAACATGCTAAATTATTTTCTATTGCAAATATTGTTGCTGCTGCAACACTGTTTGATGTTAACTGCTGCAACACTGATTGATTGGTATGGTAGTCTATTATCTATACAAGGACACCCTAATTTTAGCAAATGCTTTTTATGCAATTTAGAGCTAGAAATTCTTATCTTGGTTAATATATCCGTGCATGAGAATTCAGATTTGCATCTGCATATGGAAAATTGGTTCTCATATGCACCTGGAGAGGAAGGGGATACTGTTTATTGTAGAAACAGACATCTTGTTGCTTTCAGGAAATGGCCATATTGTTTTTCAGGAAACAGACATAGTGATTGTATTTTGTTTTTCAGGAACTATACAAATTACTTTCAAGATGGCCATATGGTTCTCATATGTCTGTTCAGGAACTATACAAATTGCTTTCAGAAAACTAAAAGGAACACTAACAGTTAGAAAAACAAAATACAATCACTGACCATCCTGCGCTGTTCTGAATTCTGAATCCTGATGGTTTCAGCATGTGGAAGTACCGATCCCGGCGCCGAAGGACGGCGAGGTTCTGATCAAGATGGAGGCGGTCGGCATCAACGCCATCGACTGGAAGCTTCAGAAGGGCATGCTCCGGCCATTCCTGCCCAAGAAGTTCCCCTTCATTACAGTTAAGATATAAATTTGTCTTCCAGTTCCAAGTCATTGGTTCATTTGCTGGATGTTTCAAACAAAAGAAAGGGACATTTGCTTCAGATCAAATTATCAAAACATGGTTATAAGTTAGCTGGTTGATACTTGATACTGCATCTCAGTTTTTTATGTGCTCTTCTTTCTTCTGAAGTCTGAACTTTTAACATATATGTTCATCTAAACCAGAAATCAAGTCACAGCAAGTCAGCAACTTCTTTCTTTCAGAAAATAGCAAGATGAGCACACTTGTGAGCTGCAACACTGAAGGTACAGATTGTTAGATGTGCATATATATATACTGTGTTGTCATCATGCATAGTGAGTTCTTTACTGAAGATGTGTGCTGATTTGCAATGTTTGTGATCTGATTATGAAGGTGACATTCTGTACTCGCAAAGGCAGGCATGGAAGGATCCCAACGATGTACTGGAGAGCTGAGATCCAACACTTGCCAATCCCTGCAGTTGGCTTCATGTCACCTGCAACAATAACTACTCTATCGTCAGTGTGTATGCCACTTCCGCTTTTCCTCTTCTTTTTCTGAACATAAAAAAATCTCCCCTTCTTTCTTTTTCAATGGAAAAATCTCCATAGGTCTAAACTCCAAACCATCAGTACTTTTGATTGCTTCCTCTCTGATAGCAGTAGTGTTTCACATGTATGAAAGTTTAAATTCTGGTTTGTTCGTTCGACTGAAGATTCAGAACATATAATTGACTAAAGATGGACACATATTTCTGTGTAAATTAGCCTTCTTGAGCCTCTATACAGTACTGAATTTTACTTACATGAAAATCTTGTGAACATCTGTTTTTGTCCAGGGATTTGGGGTCAGCAGGTCTGTCAGGTCCTCTGATTCCACAGCTGGGAGGACTGAGTTATCTTCAGTACCTGTAAGAATGAAACTTTCTGTACCATTAGCTTGAAAAAGGGAACCATTTCTGTACACCTCACAAGCTACACTCTTCAAAATGGCTGCCATGTCACTGGAAATGGATTTGCCCTGTTTGCAGTGAACTGTATGGAAATGAGCTGAACGGATCAATACCAACCACACTGGGCAAACTGAGTAATATGATCAGCCTTGATCTCCAGGACAATCTGCTCACTGGCACGATACCAGATTCGCTAGGCACCATCAGCACTTTGCAACTTCTCTATGCAAACTATGTCCACAAAATTTTCAGGTTCTGGGTGTCTGAAGATTATGGCGAAATTTGACCGTTGTCTGAACTTGCAAACATGTGTGTTGTTTCTGCAGGAGGTTGCATGGGAACAACCTGACTGGTGCTATACCCCAATCTTTGGGCAACCTGACGAACTTGATCTACCTGGAGCTTCAGAGGAATGCATTGAGTGGCTCTATCCCTGCTTCTCTTGGCAACATCAAAACATTGGAGTTCTTGTAGGTGATTGTTCCTGAATTATTAAATTTCTGAAAAAATATTAGATATAACTAAAATATCTGCACAAGTACAGTCGTAAGTTTCTGCAGATACCTCCCAGTGATCTGAAAATTGGAAACCCAGACCTGTAAAAAAATTTGGAGTCATACAATTCTGAGCTGTATATTCAGCAAATTGCAGTTATTAAAGTTTACAGTATAGGTGCCAACAAAAAATAGAGATCATTGCCTGTAATTTCTTCTCGATTGAGTAAAAAAGTTCTGCCTCTTTTTCGCAGGTTGTTGAACGGGAATTCGCTGACCGGCATTGTGCCGATGGAATTCGCTGACCAGCATTGACCGGCATTTCAGCAGCTCAATGGATTTCAGTTTACAATGCCAGACGGGCCATGAAGCAGAGGTAATTACATCAAAGATTAAAATAGATGATACATGGTGTGATTGACTGATGCACAAGCAAAAATTAATACCAAGATATGCTATTTCTTTGTTAGGTACCATTATAATGTAGCTGACAATAGGCTTCACCAGCATATAGAGAAGGGTAATCAAGATGGCCTATACATTAGCTGTGTGGCTTCTTCAGCAAATCTTTGGGCCCTCATAATGGATGCAGGAACTGGTTTCTGTTCTCAAGTTTATGAGCTCTCGCCTGTTTTTTTGCAAAAGGTACAGTACAGCCTGCTCAAGTGTGGTAATAATATCTGGATAATTTGTTTATTGAGGAGTCCTAACTCTGTTTCAATTATGCATAGGACTGGATAATGGATCAGTGGGAGAATAATTTCTACATAACAGCAATAGCTAGATCAGCTAATGGAAGCTTTTTTACAAAATTATTTCCTACATCTTTCTTTACTTGCATTGTCTTGCATTCATTCTTAGTCTGTTTTGCAAGAGTTGCATTCTGTCAAAACTTGAGTCCAGTCTGGTACGGTGCCGCACGTCATTGTATAAGCCCTCGCGTGCTCAGTTTATTTCATGGTGTTTTTGGACCAGCAGGCATTTGTGCTTTTTTGGTGATACCTATGCTGCTCCCTTTCAGTTTCCTTGAAACTGGGCTGCTCAAAAAACAAACAATTATAAGTCTTGGAGTGTTTTTTGGGGGCAACGGCCATCAAGAAATTGCAACACCAGTTTACTTCTCTAGCTATAAACTTCATTTCTCTATGTTTTTATATTGTATTTTGTCAAAACAATGACTACTCAGTAATAAAATGTGACTTATCGATGGGGCGCCCAACGGGCGCCTCCCTGCCTAGTTTATTTCAAATGTTGGGGCAGCAGCGCTAGCGGCACGCGTGACTGCCCGAGGAGCTGCGGGCAGTGCGCGCGACTGCGCATGCAGCTCCGGGCGGTGCACGCAACTGCGCGAGGACGGAGGGGCTGTGGGCGGCGCGCGCGAGGAGCACGGCTATGGGTGGCGCACGCGACAGCGCGAGGTGGGAGGAGCTGCTAGTGGCACGCGCGAGGAGCGCAGCTGTGGGCGACACGCGTGACTGCACGAGGAGCTGCAGGCAGCACACATGACGGCGCAAGGAGGGAGGAGCTGTGGACGGCGCGCGCAAGGAGCATGCTACTACGGGAGGCGCACGCGACTGTGCGTGCAGCTGCAGGCAGCGCGCGCGACGGCGCGAGGAGGGAGGAGCTGTGGGCGGCACGCGCGAGGAGCGGAGCTACAGGCGAAGAGAAGGCTGTAAAAGATCTGATACCGACTTGGTTGGATTGTGATGAGATGATTACTGGACTGTAATCATACCAAACAAATCCTACCGTAAACAGATAACACGCAAAATAGGTCTAACCAAACAACTTATAAGCTTACATGATCCATATACAATCTTAGGATAAGTACTATTCTTATACTTTACAGTCGCCAGAAACACGAGCAGACAGCCGGACGTCACTAAGCAATGTGATGATGCTCACTTGGTTTTGCAAAATCTGCTAGTTTAGTACTTACTAGAAGTGAATTTTACATTTTGCAAACTCATCACGCAGCCAAATGCAAAGAAAATGCTATGTGCAAGAATAAAAACAAGGGAGCCCATACTGAAAGTGCTGAAGTGTCAGAACTGGAGAAGCATCGATTCGGTCGGCGGTCGCGGCGGGCCGGCGGCGGAGTCGGCGTCAGGCTTCACAGCGCGGAGCCGCAGAAGGGGCAGAACCGGAACTGCGGGTCGTCGACGGCGCGGTTGCACGCGCCGCACCGCGCGTCCCGGGGGAGGAGAGGCGGCCCCGTCCTCCGCGGCTCGCCACCGCCGCCGAGGGATCCCGGGGCGAGGAGGCCGCACTCCCGGCAGAGGTAGGCAGGGTCCTTGCCTGGCCACCGCTTGACGGGGACGAAGAAGAGCTTGAGCACCTTCTCGGTCTCCACCAGGTCGGCCGCGCCGCCGCAGCGGAAGCACCGCCCCGCCGCCTCCTTCAGCACCCGCCCCGCGCCCTGTTCCACGCCTCCCACGAAGAAGAAGAACATCGTCGGATCCTCCGCCTCCACGGTCGATCTCGCAGGGTCTCGCCTCGTCTCGCGGACAGTGATTGGTGGTTTTGATCTGGCTTTCGGTGGTTTTGATCTGGCTTTGGGCGGTTTTGTTGTGGGGGAAAGTGGAAGAAGAAGAAAAATGAAAAATCTGCTCTGTTCTGGAGAGGTCGGATTGGGTCGCGGAAATTTCTGGAACCAGCGAGTGCAAGAAGTGGCAGATATGGGCCGTAGTAGTTTGGTATTATTGCTTGGAGGAGTTTGGGGGCCAGGCTTCCTAAGGCCCTGTTCGGTTGGGCTGGGGTTGGCCGGGATTGGGCCCAATCCCTGTGAAAAAACCCGGCTGGGAAAGAAGCCCGGTCCACGAAAAAAATGGTGTTCGGTTAGCACACTCGGGGCTCTAATCCCGGCCCATCTCGGGATTTCTCCCTCACCCCGACCCGGGAATCCACCCCTAACCCTAGAGGAGAGGAATCAA
>KE370841.1:594731-622036 GCA_000418225.1 Zizania latifolia
AAGTTTTGGAGGAAGGAGATTAATTCCCCCACAGGGAAATAAACCTCACAAGAAAAGAGTGACACCACAGGGATCCACTCCTTCCCTGCCTGGAAGAAATACCCTTGGGGATTGGATCCCTGACAACCAAACAGGGCCTAACTGGGCCATTAAGGAAGAAACTTCACTTTCATTACTCTCATTTATGGCTTGTTTGGGCAGTTTGGTAGGTTAAATTGCCGAGTAATTCCAGTAAATGTACTGGTCCATTCATGTAAAATGGATCCAGAATTTAGACTGCCAAACAAACTCTTAGACATGTTTGGAATAAACGAATTTTGAGTATGGATGATAATTGGATATGATAGGACCAGTGCCTATCATCCATGGACATTGTATGCCTGTGATATAGGCATTTACGTGTCAGCTTAACAGACAATAGATGTAGCGCGATATAATTTAGCATTTTGATGTGATATAGAGTTCAACCATCACCACAAATTAAACATGGCATGGCATAGTTCAACACACTTTGACAAATAAACATACCAGCCGACGACGATGGTGAATCGAGTTATGGTGATCGAGGACCGAGGGCTGACGGTATAGTTCGAGGCCTTATAAGGTCATGAAAAAGAGTCTCTCAACTAGACAAGTGGTAAACCACATTAGTCGGTTGTCTACGACCGCACCCAATAATACATATGCTTAGTTTCACTATTGGATTCATATTTGAGAGTGCTTTTATATAATGTTAATTTTGCGAATGTTGATGAAATAGGCTAATAGTCAAAGTTTAGTGTTGGGGACTATATCAAAACCTAATATGCCTTATATGTACAGACGATGCCATTACTTTCTTAGAAAAAATCATGGCAAATGTTTGCAATCCTTTGCTATGCAAGTGCATGAATCACTTGGCCCTCGATCGTTTTGACAAGGGCAAGAGCAAATGCTCCATTACCATTGGGAATTGGGTTGGGATCCAGAAAAATTGTATCAACAATGGTTGTATTGCTCATGTCCATTATGCTACCTACAAGGGCCACGAGACCATGTTTGTGCAACTCCTAATCATTCGACTCTCGTCACGGGTCATGGTCGCGACTCTGACCAAACAAATGATTACAAAAAAGATGAGGAAAATGTGCTCCACTTTGTCCTTCTTGGCATCTTCAAGCAGAAAGCAAAAAGAAATAGTAGTAATGAACTTTTGGGGAAAACTAATAAAATACATACACTGTCTCGCCTTGTAGAATCTAGCTAATTAAGATACAATATAATCATTTAATTTCAAGCTTTTTTGTTTGAACAAATCATTTCAAACGTTTCAATATCTAAACCATGGCATATGCGTTGCATGCATTTGTTGCTTTATTCGTTTTATCTTTTAACTTGAACTGGTTTATGAGCGTATACTAGTGTGTCTATGTACGCGTCTCCTATAGCCGAGCCGAGCTCGCCGTCGTCGCGACGATCGGGGTCCTCACCGTGTACTTGCCGGCGTCGTCCACCCACGTCAACGACCCATGGAGCACCTCGTCGGTTTTGTTCTTCATCTGCCCTCGGACCACCACCGTGTACTTCTTCGTCTCGTGCTTGCTGCCGAACACCAGCCTGTCCGGCACAACGCTCACCGTCAACCCTCTCAGGCCCTTCACCTTGGCGCTGTAGCTCGCCGGCGCGTCGCCGACGTTGGTCACGGCCCTGGTGAACGTCCTCGTGGCAGCGGCGGTGGCGCCCGGGTCGAAGAACGCGATGAACGACGGGTAGTTGAGGTCGAGCGACGCGCCGGTGCAGTCCACGGCGGAGGACGGCGACTGCACCACGGTCTTGATCTGCGCCGCGGTGTAGTTCATGGCGCACATGAGCTTGACGTAGTCCTCCGGCCCGGCGTCGTAGACGAGGCCCGGGTCCACGGCGCGGTTCGGGTCGATGTGGCCGGAGCCCATCGCCAGCGGCGTCGCTCCCCTGTTGTCCCGGCCCATGTCCTTGATGGACGCGTAGGTGTTGTCCACCGCGCTGGCCGTCGTCATCATCGCCGACCGCACCGCGGCAGGGCTCCACTCCGGGTGCACGGCCTTGAGCAGCGCGGCCACCCCTGACGCGTGCGGGCACGCCATGGACGTGCCGGAGATGACGTTGAACCGGCCGAACAGCTGCTGGGACCCGACGTTGGTGACGCTGACGTTCTCCGCCCACGAGGCGAGGATGAGCGAGCCCGGCGCGAGCACGTCGGGCTTGAGCACCGTCGGGCAGCTCCCCGACGGGCCGCGCGACGAGTACGACGCCACCACCGGCGCCGGCTTCGTGTCCAGGATAGTCACCTCGAACTTTATAGAGGCCTTGGGCCCGCGGCTCCTTTGCAAGTACTGAAGCAGCGCCGGGCCATCCTGCGGGCTCAGTATGACGCCAGGGAAGGTGAAGTGCTCGGAGAGCTCCCTGAACGAATCGTTGGAGAGGAACAGCCCGGCGCGCACTTTGGCGTTCTGCACCGCGAAAATGGCGGCGCTGAGGGAGTCCGTGGCATCGCACAGCACGACCTTGTCGCGGTTTCTTGCGAGTTCGGTGTCGTTGTCGCACGCGCCGAGGAAGATGATCCCGGAGCTCGCGACGGTGCTCGGGCTGCCTGGGTATAGCGACATGCCAATGAAGGTCGTGCCGTCGCCGAGCCTCACGATTCCGGAGAATTCCCGGTCGACCGTGCCCGACGCGACGGTGAGCGTCCATGGCGTGCCGTTGTGGAGGAAGCCGAGATCGGGGCCTTCGTTTCCAGCCGATGTTGACACGAACACGCCTCGCTGCATCGCCGCGAAGGCGCCGATGGCGACGGGGTCTCGGTAGAAGGGGACGTCGTCGAGGCCAATGGAGAGGGATAGCACGTCGACGCCATCGGCGATGGCCTGGTCTATCGCGGCCAGTATGTCAGACGGGTACGTGCCTTCGTCCCACAGGGCCTTATACACGGCCACCCTGGCGCGGGGCGCCATACCGCGCATGGTGCCAGGTGCGTAGCCGAAGAACGACGCACCGGCCACGGGCGAGCCGGCGGCCGTGGACGACGTGTGCGTGCCGTGGCCGTCGGTGTCGCGCGGGGAGTTGACGGCGATGGTCACGTTGGAGCTCGCGACGAGGCCCTTGTTGAACTTGCGCGCGCCGACGAGCTTCCGGTTGCACACTTTCCCGGCGTCGAACGCCGTGCCGGACTCGCAGAAGCCCTTCCACCGTGCCGGCACCGGCGGGAGCCCGTCGTCGCGGAAGCTCGCGCTCTCGGGCCACACCCCCGTGTCCACCACGCCGATGATGACATCCTCGCCCTGCTCGGACGTCTCCCACAGCCCACCCGCCGCGCTGACGCCGAGGAACTCCGGCGTGTGCGTCGTGTCCCGCCTCACCGCCCTCGCGTCGTCGCGGTAGCACGACACGAAACCCCGGGATCCCCTCAGCCTCTCCAGCTCCTCGCTCGTCACCCGCGCCGCGAAGCCGTGCATTGCGTTGTCGTAGACGTAGAACATGTCGGCGCCCGGCGCCGCCGCGGCGAGTGTGGACTCGTACCAGCTCATCTGGTTGGCGAACGCCCTCGGCATGGCCGACTTGTCCATGTGCACAATGTACGCCTCGGTCTCGGCCGACGTGAAGGCCGGCACGCAGAGCGCGACCCACAACAACGCCACCCAGCACGGCCAGGACAAGCGGCGAACCGCGGCTACGACGGCAGCGACCGCGGCCTCCATGTCGTCCGGCGAGCGAGACCGTGTAAACTCCGGCACGCACGCACGCGTGATACGCCGTAGCGTCGCCGTGCATGCACCGGCTATTTAACCCGTATCACCCGCTTGGTGGTGGTTGCTTAGTCCCTGTACGGCCAAGCCAGTGGAAGCTAAGAATCGGAATGGCCGTCGTCGTCTGCATCGGCGATGTGCTCGCCATTATTTTGCGATCCGAACCCGGAGCTAGCGGTGCTGGACTCAGTGTCGTCTACTGCAGGGCCAGGCAATCTGAAACTGCTTTACATGTGTATGATAGCGTACCATGCATCTACCATCGAGCTCTCTCTTGGCGGCCACATTATTGGCATCACGTTGATTAGTTGAGTATTTTTTTTCTTTTCGAAAATATTTGTTAGCCGATGTAGATTCTGCTCGAAATCAGATGCTCTCTTGTGAATTGTCACATGCATGTTCCTGTTGTTTGTTGAGTATTTTCGAAATCAGATGCTCTTGTGAATTGTCACATGTTCAGTAAACAGATAGAACATGGAAGTTCATAATTGCAATGCAATACTATACGCGACTAGAGTACCAAAACGAGCTGAACCAATCATGCATTTGCATCTTAACGCATTCGGCTGTTGCTCCAACGTGCTAATTATGCTGGCATTTCTTCCTTTTTCAAACACAATTATAACAGAACCACCTTTCTTTTGGGTGAAATTCTTGAGTTACGATCTTGCGTTAATCGGAGAAGAACTGATTAAGCACGCACAATCATCGGTAGGAAATTGACAGGCTACCTCTCATTCAGGAGAGACTTCAACACTTAAAGGCTTGTTTGGCTATCACAAATCTCGATTTATTCTATATAGATGAACTAGGATTTTATCATACATATAGAATAGATTAAGATTTATGATTGCAAATTCTCAAATCAGTGAGCAACTCAGAACGTGTATTGTCGGTTCAAATTATGTGTGAAGTACAGAGGTAGCCTTTCCTTTTCCGGAATTCACAATCATCAAACAGTGATGGGTATCCGGCAGATATGAAGTCACCGTTAGCCCTTCTTGGCTTCATGCCCCCACGGTTTCTGATTGGTAGAGGCGTGCGTGTTGGTTAGTAGTAGTAGCCAGGGTTCGCAAACCGCCACTACCTGACCGAACCAGTTTAGCAAGAACGAGACCTGTTATATTTTAGCACTAATCAACGAGATAGATGAAAACCACCGTAATTGGTTCAATTACAAGGGAAAGACTACGGTGTTCTAAGTTTTTTTATAAAAAAAATCTAACGGTTTTTCAACACTAAGTAAACAATATTTTATTAGTTGATAAAAAATATTTTAGTAAAATAAATAAAGTGAAACACACTCAAAACTAAACTGAAACATTTTATTCCCACGTATGAAAACGTTAAGTTTTAACTACTGAAACATAACAATAAAAGTGTTGCATGTTATTGTTGTGAACGTTATTACCGAATATTATATCTGTTTGAAATATTTTTTGATAACGTGATGAAATATTTTTCACCGAGAGTTAAAACATTTTTTTTATCTTAGACACTCTAAATGAAGCATTATTACAATTACAATGGTTTTGAGAAAGTAAACATCACGTGCATTTACTGTCGCAGTACACGGACCAAGAAGAAACCAGGCCAACAATGAGTGATCGACCCATGCATGATTTTTTTTGTCGAAAAAAACCAAGGACCAATGCCGGATCACAAATATTTAACCATATCATTGGTTAATCAGGCATGTCATGTATGATATTAGCAAGGAAATTAAGATTAGATTCCAAGTACCTGGGCTAGCTTAGCTGGTGGCCACTGTGCCTAATGCTCGATGGCGACCTGTGACCTGTGGCTCTCACGTAACAGGGTCGCCCGCATTCACCGGCTACGCATGCGGCTTACGAGCGATGATTCGGTTGATTTCCTCGCCGGGAAAGGGACGCATCGGCATCGCTGTTCATCGATCGATGGCTCGATGAGAGTCCACTGCTCCGGAGCAAGGGGGGAGAGGGCACAATGGGTCGACGCGCGCAGGCCCGGCCGCGCATGGTGGCGTCGCCACTGTCGCCGTGGGTGCGCGCGTAGGCGAGCCCAACTGCGTGCGTTTGTAGGCCGGTGATAGCGGCGAGACGATGCAGTGGTGGTTTGGTACGACGGCGTGGGTTCAGACTTGGTGCGGAAAATGTTGTTGATGAGGTGCGCAGAGCACCGGCCGGCTCGCCGTGATGGCCGTGGCCGCGAGGAAGGCGCCTCGTCGGCGTCGGCGACGGCGGCAGGGCCACCGGCATAAGGGAAGATGGGCACGCCGTGCGGGAGAGAATCGAGGCGGGAGGTCCAACCAATTGCTCTCAGGTAACACCGAGACGGACGCCATGGCCGCAAAGAAGGAAAGGTTGCGGCCCATAACGCCGGTGGGAATCGGCCGCACGTCCACCGGAATCCCGTTCCGGCCTAAGCCCAATCCCAAGCCCAATGGGATTCACGTAGTTGTTTGGAATCCCGTTCCGGCATACGCTAATCGACGATTGCTCCCTCTGCCGGCGGTGGCCGCGTGCGCCGTCGGCCGTCCTCCGTTGCATCGCGGAGAAAGAAGTGTTCTTTTTTCTTTGAAACGAAACGAAGTAAAGAAGTGTGTCTTTTTATTAAAAAACGGAACTTGACAAGGTAATATATTTTCGCATTCGTTACGGTCCAAAGAGAGGTATTTTTTCGTACACGTTGATGCTGATTATTGCTGAGGTCCCATATCCTGCCAGGAGCAAAGGCCTCGGAGCCCTCCGCTACGTCGTCGGCGGAGGCGGCGGCAGGGCCACCGCCGAGCGGCAGAGATTCAAGGCCGGATGGCCAGTTGCGGCCCGCGGGTACTGCCCGCATGCCCACCGGCCGCTATATCCCCTCCCCCAAGGTGCGGCCAGAGTGCGCCACCGTGATGGCCGCCATGGCCGCGAGGACGAACAACGCTGCTGCGACGACGAACCGGCCCATTCTGGGGCGCTCGCTCTCTCGGCTGTGTTGTGCCGGGACTCCGGTGGTATTATTTCGGATCGTGTTTAATTTATAGATGCATTAGATGGGACGATAAATTCTAGGTGAGGTAACGTACAGCTCGAGATTTTTAAGTCGAGAGCTCAACGTAAGAGCCGCATTTAGCCTGCATCTTCAGACCTCAGAACGTTTCTTCCACGCTTTTCGATTAATGGCTTATCATTCATGGAGAAACGCCACTGCAGGTGAAAGAAGTAGATGCAGGCATGCAGCACCGAAACTGGTGGTGCATGTACAGGTTTCTAAGCCACTATACATAGGGCACCATGTGCATGTTTGATTGATGCCAGTGCTCACTAGAGCTCGTGTGCCTGGCCCAAAGTTGGAATCTTGAGCGCACAAACGGCCTCTTCTGCGGCCAGTGCTGCTGCTCCGTGCAGATCACAATACGCGGCTTGATAGATCCGGAGCAAGTGCGAGGAAGGCTAGAAAGGTGTTTCTTGTCCCCCTCCTTTCGTCCCGAGGCCAGCCAACGGAACGGCTTCGCGGTTCTTTATTACGCGGGGGAGCACATGGAGCAGCACTGCAGCAGCAGTTGCCTCCTTTTCCCTCGGCTGATCATCGTGGCGCGCGGCGGAGCGGAAGCTGTGCGATCGGCGTCATGGGCAGGGCGGCGCTGTGGCTGGAACACTTTGGGAACATATCGGCGTCATGGGGCATCATACGGGGAGGCCATAATTCTTCAGGCCATATCCTATGGCTACTAGTTTACTTTTGAAAAAAATATTTCGTGCTTACGACTAAGCTAATTATTTTTAACTAATCATTCTATTTTTTATTATTTGTATAATAATTTAATAAAGTACAATAAAAGTAGTAAAGAATTAGGCTTATGGCATTAGTTGTCCCACGCCTATATCCGCCCCTAAGCTATAGCCTATTATGCATGTTAGACTCCTAACCTTACTAATATATGTTTTGGTATTGCAGGCTACTAACATATCAAAAAAGAATCTTCTCTCTAAATGTAACGCTTAAAATGTCATAAATGTAACTGATTTAAAATTTGTCATAAATGTAACTACTTTATACTTGCAAAAGTTAACTTTTATCTTTAAAGCACACGTACTACTTCTGAACTAAATTACCATATCTAACCTATCCTAAGTGGTCTTCTTCTTACCCATCTCGTTAATACGTATAAACAGTGATACGTAAAAAAAATATAAACCACCCAGTGAGACTCAAAACAAAAAAATATAAATAACCGCATGTGTACACCACTAACTTGTCAAAAATTGACAATGCCAAATTGTTTTCGCAGACAAGTAATGTTTATATGACGAGAGACGCCATGCTTCCAACTTCCAAGGCTCTACTGAAGAAACTGCGACGACAGGTATAGTACAAGATATGAACCATCAAAAGTCCAGATTCCCTGAATCGAGAACAGCAGTCCGGCCAGCAAGCTATGTCAATCACAGTAAAAGCTAGAGTGTCCAACAACATTCATGGAAATCAGGAAATGCAACCGCAGCTACCACACCACACTTGCACAGAATCTACGCATCAATCATCACACAAAGGCAAATGACATGGACATGGACAGAGACGGGTTGCAGCGCTTCGAGGCCTGAGGCCATCGGCCATTTTCCATCTCCCATGCTGCCCTACTGAAGAGTGAGCTAGCTCGAGCTTGTCATGCAAATCTGGAGGGCGTACTGGCGGCCGTGGTGGCGTTGCCCTCGTGGCAGCTGCTGTCGCCGGACTCCGTCGCCGGCTTCCCATACGGTCTTGCTCTCTCCAGTGGGCTGCCCTGGCACTGCCGCGGAGTTCGACGATCCTGCAGGCGGAGAGGCAAAAAAAGCTGTGAATTTTGAGGTGGCAACAGCACTGCTTTCTGTCATGAGGCCCCAGTTTCTGAATCTCATCATGGCAATGTAAAATGACAGATTAGCTGGAGAGTGGTAGAAACATGCTCTACTAGGAGTAGTTTGGTTCAGAGATCAGAGTTCAAAATGAATCTACTGTCTGCATGTGTGAGGAAATGTCTATGCAGAGCCGTACTGGTTGTACCAACCAGGGGAGTAAATTAGTTAACCGGAGTAAAAGCAATCAAGGCTGACGTGGTGATCTCGAGGCCATTAACACTACCTCTTCGAGATGACAGAGCAATTAACATCCCATAGAGATTAGAGAAAGTTCAGAGCACAGTCAGGTAACATGGCAGAAACCATAATTTGGTCTCGATGAGGCTGCGAAGAACACTCGATCTAGGGTCAGACAGCTTGTAATGAGAGCCAAAAGCATGCTGTTTTAGTCCTGATGCGCCTGCAGCCTGCTCTGTCCATTTCTTTAAAACTGAAACGCAGAGCGTGTCACCATTTTAATACCAGCAAGCTTCTGCTGCATGCCTGCATGGATTAATCTGCAGCCCACATTTTACGCCGGCAACCCGACAATTGCGTGGATTCCACCAGATGTAACTTGGGATTGACTAACATGGATGTATAGTATGATCGTAACAGCAAATGAGCACATATGAGTATATGACTGACTTCACCAGGATGCAAAGAAACAACAAAGCTCACTTCTCGGTATGGGAAGTCGTCGACTTCAAGCATGTGGATGACATGCCCCATCTTCGGCCGCTTCTGTGAGTCGGGATCCACACACCTCAGTGCAACCAAGAGAGCCTTCTTCAGTGCCTTGGAGGTAGGCTTCTCTGGCAATTTTGGGTCCAAGACAGCTTCGTAGTCCCGGTTGCTGACCATGTTCTTGAGCCATTCTACAAGATTAACCTGAAATGCACCCACAGAAATCAAGGCCAAGAAGCACAATGTGTATGAGCTTGTCCAAAGTGGAACCAAATGCAGAGCTAACCTCTCCTGGAGGTCTCGCGTAGTCGACCGGGCTTCGACCGGAGATGATTTCCATTATGAGGATGCCGAAGCTATACACGTCGCTCCTCTCGTTCAGCATCCCAGTGCTCGCGTACTCCGGTGCCACATAGCTACGAGTGAAGAATCCATGGCCTCAGAAGCCTTAAAATGCTCAGTAATCGCTCGCTACTCACGCTTGCATTTAACTGGACCGACACGGTTGAGCTGCTAAAATCAATCTCACTTACCCAAATGTTCCCATGACTCTCGTCGTGACATAGTTGCTGTCGGAACCGAGGAGCTTGGCGAGGCCAAAGTCTGAAACTTTGGGGTTCCACCTCTTGTCCAGCAGTATGTTGCTCGACTTGATGTCCCTGTGCACCACCTTGGGCTCCAGCCCTTCGTGCAGGTATGTGATCCTGGATGGTTCAAAACCAAATTAAGACGCATCACAATTCACAAATTCACAAACCAGTTTAAGGTGCAAATTAAGAAGCATGACGAGCGACTGAAGCATTGATACTTCACCCACCCTTTCGCTGTCCCAAGCACGATGTCCATCCGGGTGTCCCAGGACAGAGGGCTAACTGGTCCAATATCGCCATGAAGCCATTGTTCCAGGTTGCCATTGTCGACGTACTCGTACACAAGTATCCTGATATCAAAGCGAACAGTGGTAGGTACGAATGATTTGGCAAGAAAAATGCGAAAAAAATGAATGTGATTTGACACATTTGTGCGTACCGGTGAGCTCCCTCCGCGCAGTAGCCGAGCAACCTGACGAGATTCTTGTGGCGGACGCGGCCGATTGCCTCCACCTCCACCTTGAACTCCCTCTCGGCCTGACCCCTGACGCGAGCAGCAACAAGTGTGTCAGAGTGTTTGGGCGAGAACGGACGGGGCCGAAGGGCCGGCACATGTGGAAATATGCGGTCTTTGCGTTCGCGGCGCGCGCGCGCGCGCGCACGGCGCACCTGTTGTTGAGGAGATTCTTGACGGCGACTTCGCAGCCGTCGGCGAGGACGCCGCGGTACACGATGCCGTAGCCGCCCTCGCCGACGACGTGCTCGGGGGCGAAGGCGGCTGTGGCCTCCTCCAGCTCCCGGAGCGTGTACCAGTGGCCCCACCCGAGGTGCGACACCTCGGGGCCCACCGCCACAGCCGTCGACGCCGCTCACATTCTCCTCCGCGAGCCCGTCGGTCGCCTCCTCGAGCTCCCGGAGCGTGTACCAGTGGCCCCACCCGAGGTGCGACACCTCGGGGCCCACCGCCACAGCCGTCGACGCCGCCAAGTCGGACGCCACCGCGCCCACCTCCCCGTCGCCGTACGCGAGCATGCGGCGGCCCTTGCCGGCCTCGATGTGCACGCGCTGCGACCCGTACACTGTGGAGCCCCCCAGCGACTCGCCGTCGGTCCCGGCGCCACCGCCTTCCTTGAGGAACGCGGTCCCCGCCTCGAGGTAGTGGCGGAGGGAGCCGACGTTGACGGCCACCTCCTGGATCTCCTTGGAGACGGGCGGTATGGTAGCAGGAGACAGCGGCACCACCGGCCCCGGCACCGCCCCGGCCGCCCGCTTCATGGGCCTGCGCCGTCGCGACAACGCGAGGTGGAACGAGATGAGCGCGAGGAGGAGCAGAAACGCTGCCCCCACCGCGATGCCGACGAGCACCCACAGCCGCAGCCCCAGCACCGCCGTCCGGCGCGACAGCTCGTTCCTCAGCAGCGGCGGCGGCGGCGGCGACATTGCCACTCGCCCACTCGTATCTCCTCCTCCTACCTAGCGCCCAGGCTAGCTAGCTACCACCGCATGGTAGTACTGCCACCACCAGCGCTCACTGCAGCCAGAAGCCGCAGCTGCATATAGTGGGAGGGAGCAAGACTGCAACAAGAGCGAGTGACCGAGTGAGCAGGACGAGCACGAGAGAGTGTAGGCGGGGGTGGCTTCTGTGGGCCCGGACATGTCAGTGGGGGATCGCGCTGGGCACGCAAGGTTGTCCGTTTCTGTGCAGGTGGGCCCGCCCGGTGGCAGGTGAAGCCTGGTTTAAACGCAAGATGGGAGCTAGAGCTCCATGCCTGATGCCACCATCACTTATTATTATTTACTCCTGCTACTGTTCCAGTTCTAAATTCCGTTCGATCTAACGATCGCAACAGTCAAAACAGGTGATCACACAGGAGATTATTTACTAGTACATCGGGTTAAATGCTTCAAGTACTGTCGAATCGTACTGCGCCGAGTGTGCGTTTTGTTCGCCTTTCCGGTGGGCGCGAACATCCGGAGCCCACCAGGTTTGGGAGATCTCTCGCGGGCGTCGGTCCGTCGGGGTTGATCTGGACCGTCCGTCGAGCGATCGGGTGGACGGGAGGGCCTGAGGGGCGGTGGCAGGGGGATCTCTGGCCCTGGAGAGGATCTCGGCCTGCAGAGGTACAGCCTTTGTTCACGAGGTAAAATGGTGATAAAATTCTTGGGAATTTTGGGATATTTGTGGTACGAATTACAGGAGTAAGAATTAAGATGGACATGAAATTATGTAGCTGGTTTGAATCCTTGAATTAGAAAGACAAATGTGTGTCGGTGTTCGGTCCTCGGTTGATTTTTCTGGAGGGATCTGGTTTGACATCAGGGTTGATGTGATACCAAGAATCTTAATCTCAAGTAGGAAGACAATTGTTTATCCAGATTTATATCTCCTTTCAAATAACAGTTCTACGTCTGGTTTATATTAGACTGAACTAAAAATGTCTTATTACATCTTATCGTCTTTTTTCTTTCTTTGCTTCATTCTAGGAGCCTCAACTCCTTATACACTGTCGGTAGATTTTATTTGCGCTTGTGACACACCACTTGCTACATAGTCTGTATTCTATCTACTCTACGGCTTGTCATGTCACCGATTTTATAGTTGTTGGGGAAAAATACTTTTACCTTAATAAAACTTTAATAACAGTATTATGAAACCTCCTCCGAAGGTGAAGCCAACGCTTCGGCAAGAGTTGCTACAGAGTCCCTTGCAGACCGACGGTTCGGAGCCGCCCAGCAAGTCAAAGCCCCTTATCGTCTGCAGGGCTGCGAAGCTTGAAATCGCTCAGAGGTGACGTCGAAACCATGGGCTCCCTGTTCCCTCCGATACGACATGCGCTTTAACCAATTCATACTGAGTGTTACCAGACTGCCCCTATATAATTCACTGTACCTACTATAATAGTCGGTTGAGCGTAGATGGTAACTTAGTATTACCCTGTTGTTGCTGTGTCTATAAATACAATTTCCTTTGCAGGGGGAGGGCGTCGAACATTAGAGGTGTTAATCAGTACAGCTCCTGTTTGAAGGCTGTTATCCGCTTCGGAGGCCTCGGACACTGTTCGAACCCCTGTAAAGCACTTCGAGCCCTTCGAGGTTCTAAACCCTTAAATATGTTCTGTATTTCTATATTACGCCAACAGTTGGCGCCGTCTATAGGGATCTTAGTTCTAAGCTAGTCTCTCTATCACCAACCTTCGAACCATGCCTCCAAAGAAAAGCAAGAGCGCAGCTCCTACTCGGAGATCCCTTCGAGTCTCATAGGCCTCGCTGTGCTCGGAGGACCCCATTCTAGAATCAGGTGCACAGGACCTACCAGACCCAGTGGGCCTCTCAGCGATGGGCACTGGTTCAAGGGCTGTGGAGCTCACCGTAGACCTTCCCACAGTAAATATCACTCCGAAGGCTGCGGGGCACACCACAGGCCTCCCAGCGGTTGACACCGTCCTAAGGACCGAGGAGCACACCTTAGTCCCCTCTCCGCAAACGACGTCTCTGGGCCTATGGGCCCAGCTGCGGCGCCCCCTACGCCCGCTCCGTCAGGGGCGACGGGCCCCAACGCACGAACTCTCTGCCACCCCCGAGGGCGCTGCAAACTGTCTACATCCGGTCGTAGGATCCGGGAGTATACTCCAGGGGAGCGGAGCCTCCGACGATGCGTAGGCCTTCGAGCTGGCCTTGCTAAAGGCGGAAGTCATGAGGTGGCGACAAAACATGGCCAGCTAGGCGCACACCCCTGAAGCCCCTGAAGACCCTCCAAGACCACCGACCATCATCACCGTGAGCAACCATAGCGAGCAGGAACCTCAAGAGCGGAGGCAGAACGCCTCCTTCGACGAGGGATCACCACTGTACCCAGATTTACAGATAGTGTGCTTCCACTCGAAGTTCCAAGCCGTGAAGTTGCCCAAGTACTTTGGGGATTCGGACCCTGATGAATTCACTGAAGCCATGGTAAAATGCTTCCTATTGGCCCTCGAAGACATAGCCCTTCGGTGGTTCTGGTCACTAAAGCCTGGCTCTGTAAAGTCATGGAAGCACCTGCATAGGAAATTCACGAATAATTTTTAAGGGACCTACGTGACACCCATGTCCACCAAGAGTCTGTTCCAAGTAAAACAGCAACCTAGAGAGATACTGTGGCAATATTTTCAGCGCTTCGTCTTTACGAAGTCACAGATCAAGGGGCTCTCCACATCCTCGGTAGTTGACGCCGCTCTTGAAGGCGTTACCAACCTGGACCTCCTTGACAAGCTTCATAGGAAGCCCATATCTTCGGTGGCCTAGCTTATGACGTATTTCGAGGAGTATGCCCGCTCTGAAGAAGGGCAGCTCTGAAGAAGTGTCGCCATTGCCCAAGTTCAAACCCCAAAGGTACAGGCTCTGAGCCCCCCAAAGCCGGCGTACGTGGAGCACCGGCCTTCGGAGTCAAGGCAAAGCAGGAAGCATTTTCGTAGTGAAGTGCTAAACATCATCGGGCTGAGAGCTCCGAAGTTTCAGCAAGGCCAAGGCTGAGGCCGAGGGGGTGGAGCGAGGCCACTTGTCGGGCCCTCCGCCCTAGGCCAAACCTACTTCTACAACGTCCACGGCGAGAACCGGAGCCACAATACTGACTTCTGCAAGGCTATACTAGCCTTGCGAGAGGATTACCTTGAGTGGACCGTAGGCCGAGGGATGACGGATCAAGCACCCAAAGCCACCCGCTCAGAGCATGTCTAGGCAGTAGGCCACGCCGAAGTAGGAGAAGGTCCTCTGAAAGTCGAGGATGCGTCCGGACCCCAAAAACGTGTGGTACTCCCCATTTTCGGTGGTGGAGCTCTAGGGAACTTGTCCAAGCATAAGAGGCATGACTATGTCCGTGAAGTAGGACATATTGGGACCTCTGTATCAGCTTCTGCGATGCCAAAGTGGGCCTATGTGCCAATCTTCTTCACAGCCAAAGACGTCGTTGGGGTTAAGTTCCCACACGCGGACCCCCTCGTCATCTCCATCGACATCGTCGGCACCGAGGTGCGGCGCATGCTCATCGATGGAGGCAGCTTGATGGATATTATCTTTGTGCATGTCTTCGATCAGCTGTGCATCCCTCGAAAGCATTTCCTTCCGGTTGTCAGGCCTCTGCAAGGCTTCACCGGGCCGCTCCTCAAAGCAATATGCCAAATCGGTCTCAAAGTCAACTTCAGCGAGGGCAACCTTGCGCAATCGAAGGAAGTCATCTTCGACATCGTCGACGCCCCCTACGCCTACAACGCCATTCTCGAAAAGAGTGCGTTAAGTCAGTTTAGAGCCATAACACACCACAACTACCTCTGCATGAAGTTGCCCACGCAGGAGGGAGTGCTCACTGTGCTGGGTGATCAAAGTGTGACGCGAAGGGTGGAGTACGGCCACGTCATCCCCTTCGAAGCTCATCAAGTATACTCTGTGCAGCTCTAGCCTAAAGCAGTGAGCCAACCACCCGAAGCCACGAAGGGGTCAGCGGTCAAACCCTATCCAGATGGAGAGGTTGTCACCAGGACACTCATTGAAGGAGGGCTCAAGTATGCCATTCAGTTCGGAGAGGACCTGACTCTAGAAGATATGGCTTGGCTGGAGGAGACGATTCGAGACAACCTTGACATCTTCTCTTGGTTGGACGAAGATATCTCGGGAGTTGACCGGAGTATCATCGAGCACTCCCTGCTGGTGAACCCTAGGGTGAGGCCGGTGCGCTAGGGGCTATGAAAGTTATCAGCCAAGCGTGCAAGTCTAGACAAGACCAAAGTAGAGAAGCTGCTTTGGGCAGGGGTCATACGGGAAGTCAGCCACACGGAGTGGCTTTCGAACCTCGTTTTTGTAAGAAAAAAGAACACGGAAAAATGACACATGTGTATTGACTTCACTTCGCTAAATAAAGCGTGCCCCCGTGACCAGTACCCCATGCCTCGTATTGACCAGCTCGTTGACTCCACCGTCAGCTTCGAGCTGCTAAGCTTCCTCGACACCTACTCCGGGTATCATCAAGTATGGTTAAAGCACGAAGACAAGGAAAAGACTAGCTTTGTTACTCCCTTCGAAGTCTATTGCTATATATGAATGCCCTTCGGCTTAAGAAATGTCAGAGTAACTTTCTCTAGGCTAATTGCTAAGGCCCTAGGCCACCAAATAGGAAGGAATGTCGAAGCCTACATGGACGATATTGTAATAAAAAGTATAAAAAGGCATGAGCATAGCATAGACTTGGCAAAGATCTTTGCAAGCCTCCGAAGGGTAGGGGTCCGGTTGAATCCCAAGAAATGTGTCTTCGGAGCCCGGGCTGGTTAGCTTCTGGGGTACCTAGTTTTGAGTCGAGGTATCGAAGCCAGTCTCACATAGATTAGCGCGTTGCAACGTATGGCTCCGTCTAAAAATTTAAAACAGATTCAGAAGCTTGCAGGTCACCTCGTAGCTCTTAGCAGGTTTCTCGTACGACATCAAGGAGTACCTCATTGGTCTAGCAACCCTCGCAAACCCCCTTCCGGAGGAAGGACTATTGTTGTACCTCATAGCAATGGCTTCCACCATCAGCGTAGTTCTCGTGCGCGAAGCAGACTTAGAAGGGAAATTGGTGCAGAGACTAGTCTATTTTGTTTTCGAGGCTCTATCCAGAGCAAAAATGAGGTACATGGAGCTTGAGAAAATTGCATACTCCCTAATCATGGCTTCGAGGAAGCTCTGGCATTATTTTCTCGCACATAATATTATTGTGCCGACGTCATACCCCCTCGGAGACATGCTCCAAAATAAAGATTCCATCAAAAGATTCCATCGAGGCCGGGGGTGGTGATCCAGCCGGCTCTCCGGAGCTTGCTGGGCCTCAAAAACGCTATGGCGATAGAGCCTGCTGCTCTTCGTCATCATTAGGTCTTTTCCATTTTGAAGCCCCCTCGGAGGTCACGGGTTCTAGGGCTCACTAGCCTCGAGTCGAAGCCACATACGGTTGTACCTCTCCCATGACCCAACGAGGGGGAGGCGTGTGCTCTTTTCACTCGCAGTCGGAGGCCCCATGACGCGCTCGACCGCCTCCTCTAGCGTTAGCTCAACTCGCTTGGCTGCATTTCAAAAAACAAACTTGTGAGGGCCATAAACAATGTGTTCAAAGTACGGGAGTGCAGGGCTTTGGAGCCTCAATGATAAATTTCAAAGAGATCTCCTTCGGCTTGCTAAACGTGGAGTCCCTAAACAAGCCCTTCGGCCACTTAAGCATGAGAGGGCTGATCTAGAAAGTCATAAACTCCTCAGCGAGGTCCCTCATGCTCATCCTTTAGGCCACCATGCACAGGAGTTGAACCCTAGACTGGATGATGGCCGTGTCCATCGCCACCTGAGCTTGGCGGTAATATGAGATGAAGGCGTTGGTGCTACGAAGGGGAGAGTCCACTTTGACGGAGATATAGAACCAACTCTGGTCCCACTTCGAGTACCACCTGTCGTTGAACTCCTGGTGGAGCTAGAAATTAACGCTCCCGAACGCTAGGGCTCTGGTGACCCCATCTTCGCAAGTCCTCTTCTTCGGCTGGTAGTTAGCGTCATGCAGGGCCACGAAAACATCTGCGCGACCCTCGCACCCATCTGCCCTCATGGCCCATTCGAAGATGGCGAGACGGGCTACGACGTTCGAAGATAGCTGGGGGAGCTGGAGGTTGTACATTTGAAGTATCTCGCCTAGCAGCCTCGTTGCTAGGATCCCGAGCCTAGCCTCGAAGAAAGCTTTGAAAACCATGGCCTCGTCGTCCCTTGGAGCAGGGACCACCTCGTGCTTCGAGACTTAAAGATTGATCGATTGGAGTACCTTCCCCGTGCAGGCATCGTTGGCAGACTCTGGCGTTGATTTCATCTTCTTCAGCCCTAAGGTTTGCTCGAACTTGTCTGTTAAAGGTCAAAGGTCGTGCGGCCTGTAGTGCTTCGAAGTAGCCTTTGGAGCTACTGCCGCTGCGGCCACCGCCTGGTCTGCATCGAGGTGGACCCTTCGGTGGCTAGGAGATTCTTAGATGCAGAAGACTTCTTCTTCATCTTGCGAAGCTGGTGCTCTACTTCGTAAAGGGGTGAAGGAGGGGCTTCGGAAGCTAAAAGCTAAAAACTTAGCAGGACGCAAGATCTAAGGTGAGAGCAGCATGCTTGAGCATGTAATGAGCCCCGAGGGCTAGGGGGTTTATATAGGCGGTAAGAAACGCTCGGCGCACACCCCAAAGCCGTTTTTTAACACCCCACAAGCGCCTTCCGCGGTCTATGATCGGTGGGGTCAAGGTAAAAAAGACCGAGCACGTGTAGCTGGGCGACGGTTTGTTTCAGATTCCTTGTCTGCATCCGACGTCGTTTGGAGTTTCGAGGGCATCTTATCAAGTTCTGTGGACTATTTAATGCTTAGTCTACGGCTGGTTCATGGTCGAGCTCCGAAGTTTAGGGCTTCGAAAGGGGCCATTCGAGGTTATTATTCGTCAAGGCACATTTTACCCCTTCGGTCTAAGGGCTATATGCGAGGGGCGACTGTTGGGGAAAAATACTTTTACCCTAACAAAACTTTAATAGCAGCATTATGAAGCCCCCTCCAAAGATGAAGTCAACGCTTCAACAAGAGTTGCTATAGAGTCCCTTACAGACCGATGGTTTGGAGCCGCCCAGCAAGCCGAAGCCCCCCTTCGTCTGTAGGGCTACGAAGCTTGAAACCGCTCGGAGGTGACGTTGAAACCATGGGCTCCTTGTCCCCTTTGACAAGACATGTACCTTAACCATGTTCATATTGTGTGTTACTAGACTGCCCCTATATAATTCACTGTACCCACTGTAATAGTCGGTTGAGCGTAGGGGATAACTTAGTATTACCCTGTTGTTACTATGTCTATAAATACTCTCTCCTTTATAAGGGGAGGGCATCGAACATTAGAGGTGTTAATCAGTACAGCTCCTGTTCGAAGGCTGTTATCTGCTTCAGAGGCCTTGGGCACTGTTCGAACTCCTGTAAAGCATTTTGAACCCTTCGAGGTTCTAAACCCTTAAACATGTTGCGTATTTCTATATTACGCCAACAATAGCCTTAGGGCACCTTTCCCACCTTTCCCTGGGTCGACTCCTCAGTGGTTGTTGAATGGGATGTCCCCTTTTGCTAGAGAAATAGGTGCAAGCCATAATGACAACATTGTATATGGGAGATTATTTGTATTTAGTGCAGAATGACACAAGGCCAACACATGTATTTAATGTGGGGGTGACCTGATGCCTAGAGCATATCGTGCCATGTGTGCCTATATATTCATCGGGGCTACAGAGACCAATCCTATGATTAGGGGAGTAGTCGGAGGATTCTATAAGAGCCACCATGCTTTAGTCTACAATAGCTCTAGTGGACATGTCATCACCATACTCATACGTCTCACATGACCACACCCTGATGGTTGTAACCGTGCTTGAGGAGAGCCTCATTGCCACCTTGGGGCTCTCATGGTTGGGCATTGTCATGGGTCCACATCCATGTAGGTCACATCTAGCCCAAAACCCGCCTCGGCCCACATTTGAACATGTCTTGTGTGCTATATGTATGGTGTTTCTTGAATTTTTAGCAATAATGTTATATTGTTAGAAAATTACAAAAATTTCATTACACAAGAAAAAATATAAAAATAGTGCATGTCGGCAATTGGAATTCCCATACAAACCCTATAAAAAAACTTGGACCCCTGTTTATAAACCAATTGCTCAATGGCGCGTGTCTTCATTTGTGAGACTAGATGCGATATAATGGTCCCGTCCCTTTTTTAAGGATAAGATCACCCTATTTTTGTTTTGTTATTAGGATGAGTACATCTTATATTTTTTGTTTGATTGGAGGTATTGAGAAATAGGATAAGATACCTACCCTATGGACCCTATGCGTCATCCTCACCTCTCTTTCCTAGCACCACGCCTGGCTCCGCTCCTGCCTCGACGCCACCCCTCCGCATGCCACCTCCCCCCTGCGCCGCCTCGTCTTCCTTCCCGATTGCACTGCCTCGGCCTCCAGCTTTTGTGTTGCCCCTCCGCATGTCAGTCCCCTACGCTAGCAAAGTGGGATAAGCATGTTTACTCGATTTGAAGGGACAAAGTCGTCTCGCATCTACACAGAATATTTTTTTAGACGTTTCTATCCTACTTTGCTCCTAAACCAAACAAAAAAAAATAGATTTATTTTATCTCATTTCATCTACCTAATTATTGCTAATTATTGACTGCCATATAGATCTGTCGGCAACGGAATTGTCAACAGGGGCCTATTGGCATTCCAATTACCGGCATGATACCATTTTTAAAATATCGTCACATGCGATTCTGTTTTGCATTTTTTTTCATTGATTGGAATGGTCATTAATTGAGGTGGCACGTTTCTAGTTTTGTCGGTGGCAGTTGGCTACTTCGGCTGACATTGGTTCTGAAACTTCTGATGGTAATTTTGGATTTTACTTGTGGGATCCAACGGTGATGTTGTTCAGAGGGCAGAGGCCTTATCCTATAAAAATGATTACGAGATCTCCGATCAGAATGACTTACTCAAAAATGATTTAGCCAGTACTTCCTTCGGTTATTAATATACGCCCTTTATACTAAATAAAAGTATCGTATATATTTAAAACGACCCATATATTAACTGGATACAATATTTTTATTGGCAGGCCATTAATTATGAATTCATCTCTTGGTTCTATTTGCGACATAGTACGCATAGGACCAAGCTAAGACATTCCAAGAAGGGGACCGATCACACCGGCCTGGGGAAAAGTATGCCGACAAACTACTCAGCTACTCACAGAAACACTAACACTAGTTAGTGGATAGATTCATAGAATCATAGATAGGACGTTTGTTAAATGCATGCGTTCAGAGCGTAAAAATAAATAATAAATATCGATAAATCATTTTAAAAAATATAAATAAATAAACAATTATGTGTGGCTGTTTGAAAAATGGATTGACCGTATTGATTTGGTTGTGACATAAAATTTGACTTGTTGGATACAACTTACGTGTTTGCTTGCTCGTATCCGATCATTAAGCATTCGCTGATTCATATAATCTTAAAAGAAATGACGTTTGGTTGGTTAAATCTGCTGCTACAATACATATATAGATAGATGTAAAATGGTTGAATCTATTCAAATGCTTAAATTGACTTTCACTTCCAGTCCTATACTGATGGATACATGATGAAGATGACAGACTCACGCGTTAGTCTTATATATTAGATAGACTACACCCGCTTATACACCAAACCAAATAAAATCTCACTATTTATTGTATCCACTACTCATATAACATCACTAAACATTAGATCACTCAGTCTACGTTCCTCGTTCTACTCCTCATCCGTGATACAACAACCCACTGAGAATAGCAGAGAAACAGTGACCTTTGCACTGTATGCAAACGCTATCACCATCTAATGGATAACAGGTTGGTGCCTCTTTGTCCTGTAACTTTTCACATTTTTGGGCATTTGCAAATCCATTTCCCACAAATCCATTTGCAAATCATGGAGAAGCCAGAAGGAAGAGAGAGAAAAAGCCCAATCTTTTCTCTTTCTCCCATTTTGCCTCTTACCTTTCCCCCTTTGTGAAAAAACTCCATATGCCAGCAAGCCCAGCAGAGAAAGAGAGCTACCGACAATTTGTGCAGCTGTGGCGTTGATGTGAAATGAGTAACGCTGCGCCCTAAGTGCCCCCCCTTCTTTCTAGCTCGCCATGACCCCGTGACCAGGCATCACGAACCCTAGCTAGTAGTACAAAGGCTCCATCTCTGTGGACAGACAAGGTGAGAGAAGAAATGGAGGTCGCGTCTGTGCCAAGATTCCAATATAATGCTGGTAACCGGTGAGCAATGAGTAGGAGCATTCGGCCGCAAACTGCACGGCCAATTACAAGTGGATCGATCAGGTACACCAGCATATGTAGAGCAAGCATGCAACTTGCAATTTGCAAAGCATGTGTAGATCCATCAGATATTCAGATGAGTTTGGTCACAGATGGATCTTTTCTTCAGAGGCATCTGTTGCAGTTTTGGAACTTTACACTTATCCTTGCATGCGTTTATCAGGAATTCAGGAGCCCAGGACGGACGCCCAATCGCCCATATCGTCCTCCGGAGTGCAGATCGAAAGCTGCCCGATCGAACAGCGGCCGGCCGATTCAATATTCTGATCGACAAACCGGATACGATCGATCACGCGGAGGCGCTGTTAACTGTTCTTTGAATGCGATAGATCTGAAGAGGCGGTACGTACCTGGAGATGTGAAGTAATTACATGCAGAGAGGGACTCTGTCTCTCTGCTTTACACGCTACCGGAATATGGGACATGGTGCACAGTTGGAAGGAGCAGCTGCCTCCAAAAGCGGCGAGCTGGCATGATAGCTAAGGTTTTGCCCCGGAGTCGGATTCAGAGATCAGAAATACCACTGCCACTACAGTGATGCCATATCAGCTGCTTCAAAACTTTTGCAGAGAAGTGTACTGTGCGCGGAGCCATTACCTCGCCGGACATCTGAGCCGCGTGACGGCCGGCCGGCCGGCCGGCGAACGGACGGCGGCAACTACTCCTACCCAATCGCTGCAAATGCAGGCACAGGCACGCATGGCGGCAGTGCGGCACACGGGCAGGGAGGCTTGCTTGGCAGCAAAGGATTATTAGACTTAAATGCTTGTGCAGTGCAGTTGTGCTCGATCGATTGAATCCGTAAAGATCCGGGTCCGCTGCTGCTGCTACTGCAAGCCTGCAATCGAGCAGGCATTCAATTTGCCATTTGCAATCGAGTCGGTTACTCCTACTCCAGTGTGTTTATGTCTCGGCAAGTACTGTACATCTCCTGCTTGCTCAGTGCTCACTCCTGTCTCCCGAGGCTGCCGATCTTACTACGCCATTTAATGAACCGGCTCGTAACTCTTCCACGCAGGCATCGTACTGACTCGTAACAGAGAGAGAAACATCGATTTCAGTAAGGGCAAATGACCCGGGGCAACATGTACATTTTAAGACGATATCTACAGTATTGGCACATGACAACAATATTTTTTTCAACTAGTTTCGACTGGGCTTAGTTTCGAGTTTGCCCTGACGGTGAGACGAACCGAAGCTTCTTGCTGTCCAGTCCCGTGGCAATGGCCTGTCGATTTGTGGCTGCCTATTGATTGGCGTGCTCCCTTGGCCTCCCGGGTAGGTAGGTGGCTGCGTGCATGCGTTGTGAATTTGCGATGTGCGGCAGATGAGATCCTTGAGCATCTTGTGGTCAGGATTCTCATGCCTGCATATCTGCACAGCTGAAGGCCCGTTTGGTTTCTTCTCTGAAACAAAGCACATCCACGGTTACTCGTCGTTGTCATGTGCAATGTGCATAGTTCTCCCTCGTGAAAAAATTGTGCACCTACAGAATAATTACCTGGTCCACCTCCAGCGACAGATTTTACGGTACTAGCCTTAGGGTCCGGTTGATATACGAGCAGGCATACATGGTTTGATTTTTTTTGTCAAATAGTCTAGCGGTTCATGAACCGAACGAATTTATAAGTAAAAAAAGTTGATAAACGATATTAGAATAGTTTTAATAAAAATATTTGTTTAGAAATTATTTGATTTAAAGTTGTGGTTCTTCGTCACGACCATCACCATTGTCTTGAATCTTGATTGGCGAGCAGATCTCGTGCTTCCAGCGCCACTGCTTCATCCCATGGTGGTGCGTGTCTTGTGTCTAGACAGTGCCCTAAGAGGCTAAGACGACCAGGGCAAGGTGTAGAAGTATAGAACTGTGATGAGCAGCCACCCTCGTGGCATCTCCAGCCTCCACAGCAGCCATGGCATCAGACTCAGGATCCCCCTCCTCTGTGGCGACGGCAGCAATGATAGGTTGGTGTGGAACCAGCTCCTCTGACTTCGCTCCCGTGACTGCTCTCTGCAGTCGTCCATTCAGGCCGTTCGGTGCAAATCCGACGGTGCGGAGCCTCTCCGACTACTGTGAAGGTAGGTCCCTCCTCGCGCGAAGTCCCCCTCCGACACCCGTCGGATCGAGATCTGATGGTACGAAGAGAGTGACTGTCCTCTACAGTCGACGAAGCCGACTGCATAGGATCCGGTGAGTAGTTCGATTGAACTGATGAGATTTTTAACCAAAGTAGCTTGCTTCGTGTGCGGGATGCGGCTCAGTGAGGTGGCGGTGTAGCCGCATGACCTTCCGCACGGTATGAGTTGTCGCCTCTCCTAGTCTCCCTACACCGCTTTATGTGCTCCCATCATCGAGCGACGTCCTCCTACAGTTGGCACCATGCGATGGCGCCCATTTGCTGACTACTTTCAGTTCGCAGCTAGCCACACAAGCTAGCATCACACTCTTGATCGAGTCTTCAGTTGGAATGGTAGTTGCGCCGTCAACGCAATGACTCTAACGCCAATTCTTAGCACCGACCTCTGCCACATTGCCCACCAGTGTAGAGAGGGTGCCAATGGAACCATGGTTAGTGCCAACAACACTGACACTGGGTTATTGGACCTCGGTGCCAATATCTCGTGTCGAAAAAAGATTCATTGCTAACTCAATTTTTTTAGATTTATTTGATTTTAAAAAAGGACCAAGATGTAAAAAATGTAAAAGAAACCACTGTGTTTTACGAATCAAGACGGTACTATTTGATGACAGTTCCAAGAATTTTAGTTTGGTTGAATAGGACAACATGAGCTAGAGTGCCAGACATCACTACATAAGTGCATGGGTATGGGTAAGAGAAGTTTCAGAACTGGAGCTGCAGGTGGGCGGTGGTCTGGGTGTACCGCCGCGCACCGGTTGATGCGACAAGAGTGGCAGTAGAGTGATATAGTGTCAGCGTTCGCCACGGATCACGGATGTGGACTGGGACGGTGGACCGTGTCGTTATGGACATCAATTCCTCACCGGCTTCGCGGGCGCCGGCCGGGCGGGGTGGCGCCGGGAGATCAGGCGGGATCATGGAGCGGTAGAAGCAGATCAGCTCCACGTTTTCCTCTCGGGAGGTTGCGATTCCGGGGTCAAGGAAGATGCGTCGGATGATTGGGGAGTTGAGATAGCTGTTGGTGGCGGCGGCGGTGGCCGCGGTGGCGCGCCCCGCAGCGCGACGACGAGGAAGAGGGCTGTGATTTTTCTGGGGCTTTGGGCCGGGGCTGGGAGGAGAAGAATTCTATTGGCCCAGTAAGGGCTTAGGTTGGGGTGAATAATGCAGGCCTTCGGCTGCACAACTTCGCCGTGGGCTGGGCTTCGACCGTGCATTCGCGCCCCCCGCCCACGGCAGCGAACGGGCCGAGGCGACTGATCGCCGGCGGCCGGCGGCCGGCGGCGGGTGTTGCGGGTGGTGGTGGAGGCGATGCGCGGCGAAGAATCCCCCAAACCCTGCTCTGCTACCGCCGCTGTCCAGGTGTGGAGTGGGGTGACGACGCCTCCTTCAGACGGCGGTCGGGAGGGCTCCGACCCCGGCGCCGCTCCGAGCGAATCCCCTTCTCAAAGCGCTCCAGTCGCGGGGGTAAGGTTTTCTCAACGTCGCCGTCGCCTCCCGTGACAAGGGTAGTGACCTGATCGCCATCGCCTCGGAGAAAGGGTTCGAGACGGAGGGGATTCCGGATTCCGGGTCATACGGAGCGGATTCGATGTTGAAACGAGGGAAAGTAGCCGAACCAAAGTTAGGAGTTCCTTCCCTTCCAATGCCCGAATTCAGAGTTCGAATGGTGATATATGAAAATCCAAGATGTGATGGGTGCGAAACCATGATCGATGAAGATGACTAGATGAGTAAACCGTAAACGCGGAAGGTGAAGAAACCATGGTTGTTACTGAACTTTTTTTGTTAACCTATGCTTTGCAACCTATTGTGCATGATATTCTGTTTTTCAGGTTGGTTCATCACGGAGGCAACAAGAATGCTGGTTGCTCACCTGGTAAATGTAAGCATAACACTTTATAAAATTCTCTCAGCGGGCACCAGAAGTTATATTCCTGTATGATTATACTTGCATCACTACCAGTAAGGCTGTAGCTGAGGTACTAACTAGTAGTTCAGAGAAAAACTTTCGGATTCCCTCCAAAAATGAAAATGAAGATTGTTCAAAAAAATTAAAATGAAGATTTGCAAATTACTAGCATTCTCCGATTTATTTTATGTGCTTATGTCTCAAAAGAGCTTGCATTCTGTGGAGCTGAAAACAGACTTTGACAACTGCTTGACTGACAATGACTATTACTTGTCAGAGCAGGTTCCTCCTTTTCATATTCCTCTGTTTGCACACTTCAATACGCGTTCTTGTTGTACCTCTACGATTGATATAACTACAAAAAACAGTCCTTCAAAATCTGCACTCACCAAGTAAAAATAGGTTCATAATTTATTTATTTGTTGGCCAACTGTGGCAAAGTTACCCACCAACGAAACAGCCCCTAAGACAATTCACTGTGGATTTCTTCCTGAGCGAATGCAGCAAAGGATCCTTGCTGCTAGCGAAGTAGTAATGAAGGTTAACTACTCCCTCTGTCCTAAAACACAACCATTTCTACCATTTAAATTTTGTCTCAAATATTACAACTTCTATAATTTCCCCCCTAAATCTTTCTATTTTACTTCTATCTTGAGTACTAGTTGCATGTAGTACTAATTGCTTGGAGTACTAGTTGAGAGGTAGTTTGGATTTTTTTCCTTACATCTTAATAAACGTGTCAAAGTATAGAAATGACTATAATTTGGGACGGAGGGAGTAGTAAATAACAAAAGGTAAGAACTATCCCAGCCAATGAAAGAAGCCAATATTCACTTTCTAGGAAAACTCTTAATAGATTTTGGAAGAAGTCAAAATCTATCTCCTTTATATGGTTTTCATCTGAACCTGTTCGGTGATATATTTTCAAAAATATATATCTATTCATGTGCAACCATTTTGCCAGCATACCAAACTGATTGGTTCTGTGAAGAAGCTTAGTGCATCATATTTAGAGTTTCCAGGGTGGCAGGCCAGAAAAAAACTAGAAGACAGAACCAGCCTTCATGGCCCCTTGATAGTGAAGTGCGTTCAGTGTGGCTTTCTGGAACGTTGATTATCAGAGGATTAATCCTATCCTTCACTGCGTCTCCGAGATGTCCATTGCTACTTTCAGGATTGCCCCATTGTTATCCATATCATCCAAAAAACAATGGGGTGGCGTGCTTCAGGATTGAGGTTGGGACAGAAGACCTTTTCTGAAGAAAGAGTTTTCAGCCGTTGGCCAAACACTTGCCTTAGGCCTTAGTGTCAAGGGCCTCGGCCCCTAGGGCGGGAGGCCCCTGGCTGCGTAGCTCGTAGCCGGCGCGGGGCGGATCCCCTTGCCGCGCTATCTCTGAAGAACGGAGGGAGACTAGATAGAATTGAGGGAGATTGCAGAATAATACTCTTTATTGCTTG
>KE370841.1:627011-642400 GCA_000418225.1 Zizania latifolia
GCTTACATCTATATTTATAGTGCCTAATAGATCTAATCTTATCTAACTAGGACCCAAACTCTTAACTAACAAGGGATCTAATTCTTTAACTAAATCTAACTCTTTAAATAACTTGGACTCTAATTCCTTCATGGGCCGGCCGATCCTGCCTTACTGGGCCTTGCGCCCTCTTTGGGCTGGGCCCGGCGCTGGAAGTGCCGGCCCCACATGACACTTAGCATCAACAGAGATCTGGAAAATCAAAGGTAGATGGTGCATTTGGATGAGACTCAGTTGAAGCACCTTGCAGTTTTAGCCTGATGGCCTGCAGCTTTTTTTGACGTAAAATGATTGTTGCTCTAGTTGAAATTGACAAGATTCCTGGTAGAGTAGTATCTTATTATGCTGTCGAAACAGATTCCTCTTTTTATAACCAGAAGCAGATTCCCTTTTGAAGAGTGAAAAAGGAAATAAAAGGAAGGTGATGGGATGTGTTGCACTACTAGACTCGTTATAGGGTGACTACTGACTTCATAAACCATCAGGGCAGATTTACCACCAGATTTTTGCATTAAAATTTTTGAATGCAAGTAATTTAAATGGTTATTTTGGGTTTGGGGCCAACAACACCTATATATTGAGTGAATTAACAACACCATACAAAACTTGCATATTGTAGTGATGTTCCCTATCTGTAAATGTACTTCAGATATGATTGACAAGAGCTGTGTGGACTGTGATAATTCATACAGTCATATCTATATAAGTTATTTTGCAATTTTGCAGATACTATCAATCTCAAAGATGGAAAAGAGAAGGCAAAAGAAGCATAAAGTAAAGGCGTTTGTTCCCAGTATTTGTCAGTTCTTCAGGTATGCTTTGCTGGTCACTTCCTTGTCATCTAACTTTCTGGCTGTTAATTTGTTAGATGTGACTAATACTTTCTTCATACTAGTACTCAACTGTGCCCCATTTTTGGCTCAGTCAGACACATTCCTATGCTCTCTTGGTCGTGCTATCATCTTCATTATCCTGTATCCCTGTACCAGTCTGGAGTCTGGACAACGGAAACAAAGCAGTTCGACATTGATGCCATCCAAGTATCCAACCCATATTCCAGCTAACTCCTTCCGTTCTTCTAATGCCACAACAGTTAAGCAGCAACAGCCAAGTGGTCAGTACTTTGTGCTACCAATTGCTTTACCTTTATTCCTATTATTTATCTCTGCAGAGTAAGTTTGCTTGTTCTGAATGCCTTAACGAGAGGAATTTGCATAATACACAGTCCATCTTCCCACTTTCACTCGTCACTAACCAGCTAAAAATTTGTTGTCCGTGAGCAGAATGCGGCTTGAATTTTCTGGTTTCACGGACCAAACCTGCTAACAATACAGAAAAATGTAATGTCTGTTTAAAGCATCGAATGCTACATAAACATAGAATGCCGCAATATGAGAGTATATGACAAGTGCAGAAATCTGCCTTGGAATAAAATACGCGAACGGCAGGATGTGTTGGCATAGGCAGGTAGCAATTGGGCAAAGCTTTCTCAGGTTCCATCCAATGGTGTTTTCTCCCCCCTCAACATTGTGCAACAAAGAGATCTAAAGTTGATTGTCCTTCCCTGGTTCTTGACAGCTGAAAAAGGAGCTTTTTCATAGGATTCCAAAGCCTCCAAGATTGCCTCTAATTTTCTCCTACATTCCAGATTGGTGTTCGATGGCATAATGGTGGTGTACGGTGGGCAATATTTCTTTGTCCATGGTCTCACCTGCTGACCTGCTAGTGTCTCTTAGAGCTGCTAGTTCAAACTCAGGGAGTTAAAAATATGTTTTGTGTCAGTTCCTTCAGTATCACACCCCCATTATATTATACAATAATAATGAAAGAGTAATTTTGTTTTGGTCGGTCAAACAATGTGTTTGTTATTCCACTCTTCGGCTTTTGTGAATGGATTAGCGAACACACACCTGCAGTTATAATCAACTCTTAAGCAAGTTGTACCATTCCTTTGATTGTATAGGCTAATGGATGGAAGTACCCTAGCCTCGTAGACTCTATTGTTGTGTCTGTCCTCTGGCCCCACCTGCCACACTTTGATGTTCCTGGCAGGAGGGACTTCGCTGGCTGGGCCCGGTTCACCATGCAACTAGCACAGTACCAGGCGGTTTGACCATGTACGGCCCCCGCAGCGACCTGGCAACTGTCGTTGTAGACTCGGTGTATGGACATGGGAGTCTTTGGTTGGCTTTCTGCCTTCTTTGCGCATAGCCCCCTCGCACACTTTTCGATTATTTTAAGGGCTTATTTAGAATACATGGATTTTACAGTGTTTTATAGGAATTAGTTTAAATATTGCAAATTACATATAAAACTCCTGTATTTCAAAGAAGACCTAAGAATGATTTGATCATTCGATAAGCTATGCAAATGCTCTCGTTAAGCCGTTTTTTCATTCTAGCTTTTCTGGATTCAGCACCAGTAACAATACGAATGAAGTGAAATGAGAGTTTAAGTATGATCGTACATGTTGATATAATCATATAAAAGGTGAAAAACAGAGCTACTAACTATACATGTTATAGCCAAAGCTTGCAGGTTGCGGTGTATCCTCTCATACAGGTATGACATGCAACATTTAGCTAGAACCATTGAAGTATTGAACAACATCAATCAATGACACTTACATATAGTGGTACCAACTACCAAGGATGACATGTATTGCCAGCTTTCAAGGAACACACATAGTCTGGTACTATTTATTCTATGAAAGCACAAAACCTCAGCATGTATACTTTTAGATTTTTTTTCTTATTGTGAAGTACTAATCAAGAATACTTGTTATCACAAAGGTTGTAGTTTTACTCTTCATTTGACGAAATGCGCATCATGGAACGGTTGTGTTGTAGACATGGATTTTATAATCTTATGATAATATGAACACATGGTTTATCTCGAAGCAGTTATATCCTGTAATATACAGTATACAGGAGACAGCAAGGTTTATCAGTGTAACCTGTAACGCATAAGCAATTAAGCATAAAGCTTCTGCCACTGTATGTGTCATTTCTCTAAAAGCCAAGGTTTCATTTGTAAATAGAGCAGTAGAGCACCCTCCCTCTCCCAACTTCAGTTCACTTTGCCAGCTGGTATATCTGATTTTATTCCCTTTTCTTTTTCGTTCGCCGGGAAAAGGTGCTCGTTGTACACCTCACCTCACGCTCTCACAGGCGACGCAAGCAAGCCGCTTTCTTGCTTGGCCTCGCCTCGCCTCATCTCCCCCGATTCCTCGCGTTCCACGATCTCCAAATCTCCCTTTCCGCGTGCGCGCATCGATTCCTTCGTGCCCGTGGCTGATTTGGGGGCGCTCGGATGGGCCAGGAGCGCTGAGCGGAGCCGAGACCTTCGCCGCCCATGGCGCAGGCGCAGCCGCAGAAGCGAGTCTACGAAGCTTGGAAAGGAAACAATGTAAGATCTTACCCGTTCCCCTCACCTCCCTCCCGTTCCTCTTGCTTCCACTTCCTTTTCTTGGGCTTCGAATCTTGGGTGGACGATTGATACAGTTTCTTTCTCGGAAAATTCTACCTTTTTTGCTGTCGCGTTGTGTTTTAATCTTCCTGACGCTTCCGGGCATAAACAGTAGATTTCTTCGGATGCTTTGTCTGTGTTGATGTGTGCTGCGTTTGTCCGAATACAATGTGCTGTATCGCTGCCTCTGACATGTTTGGTTCGTTTGGTGTATGCAGAGGTTCTTATTTGGTGGAAGGTTGATATTCGGACCCGATGCCAAGTCCCTGCTCGTCTCTGTTTCGCTCATCGGAGTGCCGGTTTTGGTCTTCTGCGTGTTCGTCGCTCGGCATCTCCGGCACAAGTTCTCCACTTACAATGCAGGATATGCTATTCCTGCGGTAGCAATAGTGTTCATGATCTATGTGAGCTCACTGTGTTGATTCCTTCATGTAACAGCCAGGCAGCCACAGAGCATTTTGAGCACTCAACTGAATACGGGATGCCGTCCTTCTTTCGTGTGCATTTGCAGGTACTTATCTTGCTGTTGATCACTTCATCTCAGGATCCTGGCATTGTGCCTCGTGCATCACATCCACCAGAGGAAGAGTTTGCATATGGTAATCCATTAAACGGGGGCACACCTGGCAGGCTGCAATTCCCTCGTGTAAAAGAATTAATGGTTAATGGGATGCTTGTGAAAGTAAAGTATTGTGACACCTGCATGATTTACCGCCCCCCTCGGTGTTCACACTGTTCAATATGCAACAATTGTGTGGAGCGCTTTGACCATCATTGCCCTTGGGTTGGACAATGCATTGGACAGGTACAATATCTTTGTCTGCTAAAAGTTAGCTCAATTTTCATGAAAATCGATAAACTCATCAGGACCATTAACCTGTTACGTCTAGATGGGTATGCATTGACACTTTGGAAGATAAGCATACCAAGATATGATCCTTACACAGTATTTGTAGTTTCTGGGTTTAAATTTGGTTCTTGTTAGAAATGTATTTTTCTAGCCATGGCTTATGACTTCCTTTTTTAATACCGTTAAAGTAATACACCAGGCAGTCTCCTTACTGGTTTAGGAAATCCTAAATACTTGATGGCATAGCAAGGAACAAACTTGGCAAATTGAAAGGATCCTTCCAAAGAGTTGAGAGAGGGATGGTTAGCTTTATATGGACTATGCAAGATAGGGCTGATTTTGGACTTTGGAGTGGGTGCTGGCATAAGCCCATTTGATCTAGCACAATTATTAATTAAATAGGTTAAGATACCAATTGGAGCATGGCATGATTGTTAACATATGAAACACAAGAAGTCATCATGATTATTGCCAATTTGCCATTTACTTTAGAGTTTAGAGAGTGTTGTCTTCTGGTTAATGGGGGTATTCCCAACTGCTGAAATTTGTGTGGACCTTTCCTGCCTGATTGGTTGTGTAAAAATTGTTCTGCAATGTGCTTGGAATTATTAATGCTGTGTTTCATGCTGGACTGCAGTAGTTGTGCCTTTTTAACCTAACCATCAGTTAATTAGGAATAGCTCTGTTCTTCATATTCCTAATTAATGGCAGGACCTGCTTCTGTTCCAACATAACATGCATATAAACCCATGGTTTGTACTTCAACTCACTAGAATTCCATCATGACTAGTTTCAGATATGTGCATAACCATAACTGCTAGGGAATTTAGGAGCCACACAAATGAAATATTTTAAAGTTAACGCTCTAGAGTTTGTGACTTTGTGTAAGCTATGCATTGTCAAGAAACTGTTCATCTAGTATTGGAAACACTTACTAGTTAGTAAACATATATATAATTAGAGGTACTCAGACTATCGTTCTTTTGCAACTTTTTAAGGAATGATTTCTTGATGTTTCAGTATCATCGAAAGTTTGATTCAGTCTATTAATTACCACTTTGTTTTCTGATCATTTTTGTTTTACTTTAACATTGTGCAGCGCAATTATCGATACTTTTTCCTATTTGTTTCGTCCTCGACTCTTCTTTGCATTTATGTATTTGCAATGTCGGCATTATACATCAAGTTTCTCATGGAGGAGGACTATCCTACAGTGTGGAAGGCTTTGAAACACTCTCCAGCTTCTTTGGTGCTTATGATATACTGTTTTGTTGCCCTCTGGTTTGTTGGTGGACTGACTGGATTTCATACTTATCTCATTAGCACTAACCAGGTTAGTTTGTTGATACAAAATTTTGTGATTGCTTTGCTACATGAATGTAAGGATTTGCTTGCTTGCTTGCTTAGTAACAGAATGTTTGAGAGAAGTGTTATAGCATGCTAAATTGCCAATGTGATGAATGGGTTTGTGATGGCTTACGCAATTGCTGGATTAGTAGTGTGATATAATATATGTTCTATGCTCAGCAAGCTCCAGGGAGGTAATTTTCCCATTTCTTCTATGGAAAATGCAAAATCGTTGTAACCTTATGAGTTTATCTAACAAAATTGTAACAATCTTTGGTCTTATCTAGAATACTGTTTATTAACCTAGCTCAAATCATGCTTACAAATTCAAAGTAGCTAGCAAGGCATCTACCTATCTGTAATTGAGAACTGATTATGTTGACACTATAATCAGATACTAGCCTGTGTCTTACTGAAAAAGGTGATTGTATCACATTGGGTAATTCAGTTTAGGCTTGGAATGAACTCTGGTCTTATAATCTGGTTTCCTTGACGAAACTTTGAATACCTTTTTTTCTTAAAAAACAAACAGTAAACAATAGCTTATGATAGAAAGGAACACAAATGCAGTTCCGTCTTGAATTAGAATCATTTAATGTAATATGCTCGGGGTCTCTTTTTCCCGTTAGAGTCATGGTACACAACCCTAATATGATTCTTTGGTTTTTCAGACCACCTATGAGAACTTTCGGTACAGATCAGACAACAGGCCTAATGTCTATGACCAAGGATGTCTGAATAACTTCATAGGAGTCTTCTGCAGTAAGACAAAACCTTCTAAACACAAATTCAGAGCCTATGTACAAGAGGAAGTACGAGCTCCAGTAGTTAACTTTGACAGGCAGATGGAAGAAGAGCCAGCTGGTGGTCCTCGAGCAAAAGTAGAAGATGATCTTGAGATTGGTAGTGATCTCCTGCAAATCTCTCAACGGCGCAACTATGGGGATGTTGATATTGAAACGGGAAGTCAGAATTGCAGTGAGATGGAAAGCATGTCCAACACCAAACTTATGATAGGTTCGGAATCACAGGTTCCTGCAATCGGAAGTGAGGTACGAGTACGGCACTCGAGCTGGGATCGTCGAAGTGGGAATTGGGACATCTCATTAGATGTAATTGGAAGAAGTGCATCCGATGTAATTAGAAGAAGTGCTTCAGGCAGTGAGGCTGTACCTTCATTTCAAACAGAAACTCATTAGTTAATTGTTTGTGCGTTCAGAGCATGTGTCAAACTTGGATTTCAAGGCTGTTAAACTGATGATGACACATATCCAAAGAGCAAGGAAGAAAATGCACATGATGCATTTTGACTTGACTGCCTTAATTGGTATTTTCAATCCTTTTCATGTATGAACAGTTATTTTAGTCAATGATTTCGTGCAGTTGGGGTTGCATATTTGTTTTTCTTTTCTTTTTTGTGTGGCAATCTGATCTCACGGCATCTTCATGATTCTTTATGTAAATTGTAGTTCCTCTGCAGCTTTCTTCAGGAATCTCTATCGTGCATCTTCATTAGCTTTCATTATGATCTTTCACCTTCCATTATGCTGAGTAAGTATATCACCTTGACCACAATGCCATTGCATTTATATTCCATTAGGTCACAAACCTCAAGATGGAGTTGAATTTTATCTTCCTGTCATATCTGGTATGCAGAAAATTTACCAGAATACAACTGTTTCATGTGATTACTATTTTCAAAATGGGGCCACATTCTAGTAGGCCAAAGCATCTTATGCAGGATCATAATTCATAAGCTTGGGGGTTACCAATCCTACTGGGAAAGACCGGTAAGGCGGTAAGAGGTGATTTCATACAGTTTTTTAATGTAATATTGATTGATGCTAATAACTGTAATAGACCGAACAAACACACCATTTTCAGCAAAAAAAAACAAAATAAATTTAGTTCAATAAAAATAGCTCATAATTGTAATAGACTGCTTGTTTGTAGATCTATGCTTTTGTTTTCTTGTGGAAATCCATTCTCAAGGATGAGTGCTTCTTTTGTTGGCTGTTGGATACTGACTATTGCAAGGACTTACTGGACGACTGATGCATGAAGGCTGATAGTGCCAAAGCAGATGACCTCGCATCAGGTCCAAGTTTGGGACCAGCGAATGCTTGGCTTTTGCAGGCTTTTCAATGACCTTATATCCAACTTAAATCATATTAGGAAGATGGTGTTTTTAATCATTTGTACACCAGCTGTAGTTTGCATTGATACTGACTCCCACTAAAAGGCTTGCAGCTCACATCGGCAAAGTCTGCTTGACAGTCAGTCGGTTAGCAAGTCTATTACTTTGATCTTGACTATATTGGTGATTCATGTGTCACAGTTCTGAATGACTGAAACTGATTGATGTTTATGCGCTGGTATGTCAAGCTGGGGAAGCCTACTGAAAAATCTGAAATTGAATGGTACATCAACCACATTTGATCTGCTTGGTGTTTGGAACGTTTGCAGTCATCCATGCAGGTTTGTTCTTTGCATAAGTACATCCAGAAGGCTTATCTTCAGTCATCATTTTTATTGGCCATATCATAGTATTTTTCTTTTCGAAACTAATACATCATGCAAAAGTTTGTGCTGGTTTTTTGTGGCTATGTGTCATTTCAACTGCAAGAATCTTGTGCAGGAATGTGATCTGTCATACAACTTTTTTATGGCATGCTGACCTTCAATTGTTTTCACCTTCCTCACCACTGACCAGCTACACTTTTGATAGGGATCAACTGATCATTCCATGAAAGCTACCTTCTTCAGAGATGACGACTTCACAGTACACACCGCATGCTCTTCCCACTATCCAACTTCCAACAAATATCGTCTGGTTCGCATCTCAAAGCTATAAATAATTTCAAGTTGCGAAGGCACTCCACAGAATTCCCTTCAGCAATTAATGTCCAGCTACCATAAATCACCTGGAGCAGATCGATCGAGGAGGGAATTAATAAAGACTACTTTTGCCATTGACTGGAACACAATTTTGATATGCATCAACCATCGAGCACAGGAATGATGTTATCCACATCATCTAAAAATGCGACGTGAATTCCGGCGGATGTGGTTTGATCAACAGTTTGGCGTTGAACGTGGCCAAGCGATGGGATGGATATGTACAAATGGCGGCAGAGCGGCGCTGAGAGTCAAGCTATCCTTTTCGTTTGGTTGAGAGGCATGCATTGGCATACATTCCTTGGAGACCTTGTCACCATCACAGATAAGTTCCCCTCTCATGGTGCCATGCCCTGCTTGTTTCTATTTTTTAGAAAAAAAGGAGTCTAATTTTTCCCGCAAAAATAGTTTTCAAAAACTTTATATTTGTATTCGTAACGGTTTGTAAAACTGCAAAAAACAACAAAAATGCTAATAAATACTTAAAACTAAGTCCTAAAATTTAGATTTTGCTCAAACTCTGTAGAAGTAGAAACAAGCTGGCCTGCCTGCTTCTCATTTGTTTTCTCTTAGGTTTGTATAATATAATAAAATAGTTTAAACTTTTAATTTTATTCTAAAATAAAAACAGATTACTTAATTAAATACTCTTAATCCATCCACAACTCCACGTTTAGGATTTCTTAGAGTTAGGTTGTATTAGCTCTAATGGAGATACCGGTAGGGAAATCGTTCAAAGCAGTAGATTTTCATATTCTAGACTTTCTAGAATGAACGGCATCTGCCCAATCTCCTCCGATGTTTAAATGGCCCATAAATAGGCCCCTCAAACTGCAGGCCTTTTCACCTTAGACTTTGTCAGGTATGCAAGCCTTGCAAACATGTAAATCGCTGGACAAACAGTAGCATTGTCAAAAAGGAATGTAGATGGAACTTTTTTATCTTTTAATTTAATTTGTCGGTGCCAAAAATCCACCAATTTGGAAGTTTAAATTATTGCTGTAAAGGTTTTTAACTCACAAATGCATTTGACAAGCTAACCATAATAAACGATACATGCCATCTGCCTGTCTTCCCCATTTCATCATGCCTGAGAAGGAAATGTTCAAACTTTGTCATGTGTTTGACAAAACATTTGATTAGTTTTTTTGAAGACAACACTCGTGCCTTTCGTCGTATTTTAAAGCCAAAAGTAACCAATTCAATCTTCAAGTTTGAAACAGTTAGTTATAGTGTGAAATCCAACTTAATTCTTTATGTTGATGAACGCACCATATTTTTTTGCTTGAGATTCTGTCAGGTATATTGGGCCTTTTTCTTCTTAATCTGAAGGATGGTTTTGAACTCTTGGCACTGGACGGATAAAATATCTAGCTTTTAGCTCATGTTTTTCGTTGTCATCGTGTGCTGGGGTCAAAATGCATGTAACACGGCCATACTCTGCATTGTCTTTCCGTGACAAACCGTGCAGTTTTTATCCATGATCTGATGTTTTTAGCCTGCCCCGTACAAATGTGATTGATCAGCCAAGCCAGGGAAAACTCAATCTGTTTGACGAAATGCGTGGCTGCTCGCTTCTCCCGTCACGCAGGCAGGCCTCCTCGAGCCAAGATTGTCATGTTCACAAAACTACGGACTGATTACCGTGGTTTTAGGCCTTTTTATAAAAAAAAATGGTTACCTAACCATGATAACCAGCTGTTCAGTTATCATCGGTAACCGGTATAGTATGGATTCGTTAGACCTGACCTCTATGCACTATCTAGAAGCTCTCGTGGTATCCTTGTACTATTATTAGGCGAAGACCAGAGTTGCAACCTTAACTAATCATGCTATTTATTTATTCATTAACTGTAAGCTAGGGGTAACACATGCAGTAGATTAGTCTAATGAAAAAATTGAATTAATCAAAATATGATCTAGCATTCTGGCGTTTGTGATTTCAGTGATAGTAGTTCATAGGCGCAAATTGTTAGGTCAAGGACTGGTCAAGCTGATCTGAATTTTCTGTTTTCCGAAGATGAATTTGATCTGAGTAATGACCGTTGTATGTAACGCGTTTGTTGACCGCACGGAGCCACCGATTCCTAAGCTCTAGACATAGTAAAAAGGGGGAAATGTCAGATACAAGCTATAGAATTCATTACGTCAGGGTACATTAGCTGATTAAGACCCTGTTTGCGAATATCTAATCAAAATCCCTAGTTCCATATTGGACTTTATTACTTCCAAAAATACTACAGCTGAGTTAACGTCGCCTTGCTATTATTAGGATGGTAATGGGAACACTTCCGATGAGTCCAGAGGCGAGGAAGTGCGCGTGGATCTGGAGGAGAGGAGGTGCGTAGGGATAAAACACGATTTTCTCTCTTATAAACTATAGTATACCTACTGGTATACCCGCAGGAAATAGGAATGGGGAATGGATAAACACTAGGGAGAGAATTTTTCTCATACATGTCTCCTAGGAAATCTCCACCGGGATCAAAGAAAGGGGATATGTTGCCATCCCTATTTGCTATGTGCTCTAGATAGCAATGATTTGTTCAGTTACCAACTTGGAGTTGCAAATTAACTTGCATGCTTCAGGTGCTAAACAAGTTTAGAGCCATGTTGTGGTTGGGATCATGGGATGCCTTGACACCTAGGTAAAAAAAAAATTCAATATGTAGTACTTTCTATTAAACATATATATACCCTCCTAAATTTAATACGTGTAATTTCTAGTCTAAAAATCAGTCCACAAAAGACTAGATAGATAAATAGAATATAAATAATTAAGTAGTGTATCTCTCGACCTTTGCAACAAAGAAACAACGTATATAACTTGGCTCAATTATAGGTGTTGATTAAAATGTACATGTGTCGTTCTATCAAAGAATCAACACCTAGAGTTTGGCTAAAAAAGCTATCGGTGCATGTTAAAAATTGGCATCATTGAGGATGGATGGATGAGAAATAACTTATGTATGTTAGTTTTATTTGAACCGACATATATAGTGCCATTCTTTTTGTGCAGTGTGATCACCGGCCCTCCAGCATGTGTGACGACCCAAAATCGACGAGCCTAGTTTTTTGGGAATTGGCAGAATCTGATATACCATTTGGTGTCTGCAGTGATACAAAACACTACTCCTTACTAATCGACGGGATGTAACATGTTACAACTTACAACAAGGCGCTAGTAATATGTAATCTATGGGTCAACAAGCGCGCGTACGTGCCGGTCCCCCGGAACGACTAGTTCGACACGACGACGAGGAAAAACGCTTGAATTTTCGATGGGCGGGAAACGAAATGTAGCCCAAAATGGGGTCATGGGGGACGAATCTTTGCAATCTCGAGTACCAAATGAATAAACTTCGCCGACCGGATATGCTACAGTTCTTTTGGGGTGCATGAACCACATGTCGCTTTGTCACCTTAGCCATGCTTGGTACAGGTTTGACCAGTGTCAGCGCAATTAAATAGTACTAACCGCATCGTTTTTGAATTTAGAGTATTTGATCTAGACTGCATATGAAGCAGAGGCAGAAATAGCGAAAAATAAAGATGTATATATTTGACTTTATAAATTGATTTTTTACACTAAAAGATATATATATTGAACCTATATAATTCACGTATAACTAATAGGAGCTACTCCGAACTACATAAAAGATCCACCTCTACTAATAACAGGCTCAGCCTCTGAGCTGGCAGCTCGCCTCTGACATGGAGCCTTGATTTGAGGCCACGCGTATAGTAATTACTTTCACTATCTTGGCGGCGGCAAGGCGTGCTAAGCCGATGATTATCATTGATTAATTACGATTACCGTTGATACTCTCTCCATAAAAAATATTTTTAGCAATTCTTAGATATGTTAATACGGTGGAGAGAAATAACTAAAATGTCCCTTATTAATCTTATTAACTCTAATATCCAGTTAAGCTGGTTGAGTGATATCATTTGGCTAACGGAGTTAGTTATTGTTTATATTTTAATAGAAAAAACAGCTAAAATAAAAAATTGATAAATTTTAAAGGTTAAAAATAAATTACGGAAGAGAAAATTGATAATTTGTCACTCTCAACATGATCCATTTGATTATGATGTCAAATCGAGACAATGATAAGTGAAACAATTTAGATCAATAATACGTAGATCAGGACTGTAAAAAAAACAAAACCACTTTTCGCGGTGGCAAATTACCTAATTTCTTGTTTTTTAGGTTTTTTACGTGGCGGCGAGGGAAGCTAGCTAGCGTGCATAAATTTCTTTCTTTCTTCTTCCTCGCCTAGCGATGTAAACACATATTCTCCTTTCCGTCCACCTCTGGACCTCTCTCTATATACACCTGCGAGTCCGCCCTCGTGCATGGAACGGATCGGTAGCCCGTAGCCGCGTGCGCGTGCCTACAGTTGAATGCGAGAGCGGGGCGCCCGGCATTGCTGGCTCAGCCGATCGATCAGCGCGCGCGTGGTACGAGTACGACGACGACATGGCGGCGGATTCACGCCGGCGTCTTCGCGGCCGCGACGGGGAAGACTGGCCGGCGAGGGACGAGGAGGGGGTCGACGGTGTTGTAGGGGATGAGCTCGAGGCTGCCGCGGCGGCGGCGGGGGGATCGGCGCTGCCCGGGGAGTACCATGCTCAGGAGATGTCCGCCATGGTGTCAACGCTGACCAGGGTCGTCGCCAGCCATGATGACGGCAAGCGGCCGGCCGTTTCGTCGTTCGGCAGTGGCAGCGGCAGCGGCGCGCGCGGTGGGCAGTACTGGACTGGCCGCGGGGACGTCCAGTCGACGACGACGGCCGGCGGCTACGTTCATGCGGCACAGGGGAGCTACTATTCCTCGCCGGAGTTGGCAGCAGGTGAGGATCATTTCATTATCTTCTTTTCCATTTTGTTCTTGACAAAATTGAGAATTAAACAACGGTTATTTGCAGCACGTGAAGGCTTCACTTTTGCTTTTTCCAATTTTATTTTACCTGTGAAATTGCTTTTTCTCACTGCTCGTGTTTACCATGTGTTACTTATGCTGTCATGCATGCCTGCAGAATGTAGAGGTTGACAGCTCCAGCTTAACATATACTCTATCTCAGCTGCAGCTTAACATCTATTTCCTCAGGACTATAATACTATAACCTAAAATTAGATTTAACATTTCACAATACAATAAATATTGCTATAAAATATTAAATATGATCTTATGTTATAATATTACGGAACGGATAGAGTATTCTAAATCTACAGTATGTGTGGTAAAATAAAGCAGTTTATTTTCTTAATTTTTTATTTATAATTGAAAATAAAAAATAGATGACTCAACCAAATAAACTCAATCTATCTACAGTTTTAAATCCAATATTTGTTGAAGCTAAATTTAAGCGGTTCTAAAAAAAATCCTAAGAACATCTCTAAAAGATGCCTAATATAATTTCATATCTCTGTTATTAGAGATTTTAGATTAAAATATCTCTCCAACAACTTTTCTACTTTGTTTCTAATTTTTAGAGATCTCTAAAATCTTTCTTTATTCTCCCTACTTCTAGAGAGTGACTCTCATTCTCTATCTACTTCGGTTCCACCAGTCGGTGATACAGGAGATAGAAAAAACAAAAGAAAGTGATTTGACAAGTATGGACGTATGGTCCATTTGTTGGTAATACAAGAGTACAATATAGAGAATATGATATCGAGAATCTAGTAAGAAGATTTAGAGATTAAATTTTATCAAGAGTACTCTCTATATAATAATATTAGGAATGGTTTTTTAAGCATCTCTTATAGCGATGGTCTAAATATAATAAATATGGAGTTGTACAAAAGGGACCGTAGTCCCATTTCAACGAACACTTGGGTTGATTAGTGGAACACAAAGGGTATTTCTATTATAAATTATATTTTAGTGGGCCTATCATTAACTGAAACTATTTCCAAATATGTTAATTTTAAAATCCATAGATTAGTCAATGTTAATGTACAATATGACTATGTATACATAGAATGAAATGCACAACATTGCACGCTACTGATTAAATGCTGCTATACAGGAGATGGATTGTAGCTAATCCTCGAAGAGATGTACTCCTATAGGCTTTTACACCTCAAATCTAATCTGAATAACTTAAAAGAATCTCAAAAAAACAACAGCACACTAGCACAGAGTCAAAGATGTGTGTCTATCCGTCCATAGCACTTCCTCCGTATTCATTTTTACATTCTCTTATTCTCTTTGCATGTCAGTTCCCAAATAAAAAATTTTATTTCTTTAATATCACTTACCCATTATTTTATAATTTACATGTTAGTTCGTAAATAAAAAGTTTTATTTTTTAATATCACTTACCTATTATTTTATAATATTGTTTTTTTATTAATTAGAAATGCTTTAGTATTTTACTCTCGTAATTAATTTATTAATTTTATCTTAAACATATTTTTTATTTTTTACGGAGGAGTAATCGAAATGCAAACTCGATTTATCTTCTTAGAGGTTAGATGCACATTTAATGCATGCAAACAAAGTATCGAAGTGCGCACGTAGCCTGCATAGCGCGAGACAACGGAAGAGTCAAATATGATGCACTACGTAGAGTCGCCATCTTATTGCTCTCTTCATCCGTGCGCAGGAGGGCAGGAGCAGAGCTCGGACGTCGTGCAGGGCGCCGCCATGGACGAGCACTCGCCCACGTACACCGTCGAGGCGAGCGCCGCGGAGCAGGGCGGCGGCCGGCGTTACCGCGGCGTGCGGCAGAGGCCGTGGGGCAAGTGGGCGGCGGAGATCCGCGACCCGCACAAG
>KE370841.1:642780-655571 GCA_000418225.1 Zizania latifolia
TGGCTGGACCTATCCGGCGACTACGAGTTCTTGGTCAGCTGGTTCGAGCCAGTATCCACCGCCACCTCGGCCTCCTCAGCAGTAGTTCCTTCTTTTTCCCTTAATTTTTGCATGTTGCCGATGGTAAAATCAATAAGATTGATGTTGGAGAAACCATGGTTCTAATTCAAGCATACTTCCTCTAATTTCACAAAATAAATTGTTTTAGATTTATATCTGAAGTTATTCAAAACAAATTCTTTTGTCTTTTGTTATATATTTTGGACGTCTATATCTTGATGGTGTACAAATTTATCTTTGTCTCTTGTGCTGTATTTACTGTCGTACTGTATTTAATATAAATAAATAAATAAACTATATATTAATTAATCACTCGTGATATCCAAAATCACGATTAAAATGACTTGCTTTTTAAAAATTATGTGTGTACTTATCTCTTCAGTTTCTCTTACCTGTATTCCTATAGTATTTTTTCTTTAGTAATTAAGAGTCTTGTGTAACGGGACGAGACGAAGGGTGCACCATGGCAGCAGTGGCACTGTTCACTATTCTATCTGCTCTTTATATTTTTTATATTTTGCTGGTATTATTCTTTGCTGTATTTTCCGTATTTATGAAACTAAGGGTCATTTGAAAGAAAGTATTCAAATATACAAATTTAATGCTTAAAAATAGTAAAACCATTTTAAAACAAAATTTTAGTATTTTTATATGATTTTTTAAAAAAATACATTGTTTAGTAGTTTAAAATACATGCCACAAGATAATCCAGTTAAATTGTCGACCCAAACACCATTTCAAACAGACCTATAAGATTTGTGACATAAATGTTCTGGTTCAAGAGTCTATTTGAAGAGCTTACGATTTTAAAAACAATTAGTAAGAAATTAGCCAGTGAAAATCTATAGAATTTGATATTTTTAACTTAAATATATTAGTTCATTTTTACGTTTATATCTACTATATTTTATAATCCGGTAAAAATATCTGAATTGTTTGAGAGAAAAAAAATCTAAAAGTATCTGTAGGCTATTGTCGTTGTGTAAGACAACAGTAGCCTACAGGGGTACCCGTAGGAAGATTTTTTGGTTAGGCTAAAAGGGAGTGCGGTGCTATGATCTAATGGTTATCTCAATCAAAGAGACAATAACAGGGGATTTTAGACAGGTTCGGGCCTCCCGGAGGATAATAACCCTAATCCTGTGTATGGAGTATGCTTCGGACGTGAACAACCTTTAGCGTATAGGTACTTCAGATCGTATGAGTCTGAATTTACCTTCTGGATGTGTGTCTAAAACTTGTCTTTTCAGGCTCCCTCCGATCTCTTTATATGGAAGAGATTGGGGGTTACAAATGATGAATAAATTTTTACTAATGACGTATTAATGATATAAATGGTCATATTGTGGGTAATAACACAGAGGATAACCGCACTAATAACTGCGGGATTATGAAGATTAATGACGGCCTAGATCTTAATGATGACTGTCCGAATTCAGGTGGTCGGGAGGGCTTCTCGCCCGAGTGCTGGACTCGGACGCCTTCAGCTCTCCGTCACTGTCCTCATAGCGGGCTTTGACCGTTGACTGATCGACTTAAAATCACTCGGGAGGTAGCCCAGGATCATATTCCCGACAGCTATAGATGCTAAAAACTCTTAATCACAAATAGATTTAAGTCTATGATCTAACGTAAAGCTATCTTAACAAGCCAAGTAGCCGGCGAATCGGTAACCGGTTGGCTCCAGCCGTCCGGCCACCGTCGGCCGGTGGTTTGGATAACCCAACTACACGCTACGTGAGTTGTTCGTGCGCGCGGGGCCACGCACCCCTTCATGGCCCCACATGGCAGTGGTTGAGTGGGGCCCGCGGTCCTCACCATTACGGATCGCCAGTGGGGCCCACCCGAGGCGCTTTCGCTTCGCTTACGAGTTACGAACTCCCGTCACCAACCGCTTCCTTTTCTTCCTCCTCCTGCTGCTGCTGCCGCCGGTGGTGGTGGTGGACAGCGAGGGCGGCGAACCACTTCGGTTTCCTCGGCCTGCTCCGGTCCCCACCAGCGAGAAGCTTCCGGAAGCTTCTGGAAGGGGTCCCCCTGGCCCTTGGGGCTCGCAATGCCGGAGGAGAAAGAGTACGCGCCCGTGCCCCTCGGTCAGGCGCCGGAGGCGGTCGACCCCGAGGACCCGGTCAAGTCGCCGCCGCGTCCCAGCTCGCCGGCCACCTCCACTCGCAAGGTTCGGATCGGTCTTACCCTTCTCCCCCCCTGCTCTTCCCGTCTGGGTTAAACCCTAGTGGTTACTCCTTGCTCGGATCTGGCCGCGATCCGTGCTCTGCTGCCTTTTGATCTCTAGGCTTCTACTTGTTTGGTATGTTGACCTGGCCTCGCTTTTTGCGGTCTAATTGACCTTTCGATGATGAACATTGCATTGTTTTCTGTAGCGTAATGCATCAATGCGCGCGTGTCGAGGGAGATTCCTCCAGTTTGTGCAAACCAAATTCTGAATATGTTTGTGTTTTATGCATGGATTGTATGCCCTTCAAAATACTTTCTGATGATGATGCTTACATAGATTTTTACTAGTACTGGACAAATAGCATATTTTGGCTGTTTTTTTAAATTCGAATGAGAGTATTTAATTATTGATTATTCAGAGGAAAGTTACATTGGTGCATAATACTGCATTGAACCACGCTCTTGCACATGGACACACGGATTTAAAATTTGGATTTTGGAGTTTGGACAGGCCTTCGGCTGACAGATCATGTTGGCCATGGAACTGACCTAGAATAACGGCTGCTATGCAGTTGGAATAATCCCCTTTTGAACAGGAAGCACATTTTATTTGTCGTAAATAGTGATGGCATATACTACCTGGCCCTAAAAACTTTTAGTATTGCAGAATATGCATTATGTGAAGATAGGAGTTTGACAATGGCACTTAATTATCTGCTATCTGCTCTTGAATGTTGGTCTCTGGAATCTTAATCTCTTATGCCGATGCTGAAAATTTTGCAACAAATCGCACTCAACAATTATTTTGGTTTAGATATGTGGGCAATCCTATCATATTTTCCATCTTGAAGGATTGTTTGGGTAAACATTAAATTGTTTTGACATCATTGAAACAATAGATATCAGATTCTTCTGAGCAAATAGCAAAGTAGACAAAACTTGGATCCAGTATTGTTATATTTACTTGTTCTTTTCTTGTTTTAACCAAATGAATTATACATCTCTACATGCACATGGTAGATTATCTTTAAACCAGTGTTTCATACTTAACCTTCTATACATAAACAGGCATGTTTTGCTGTTCTTCAAAGCTGGGCGTCAAGAAAATTTATGACAGGATGGTATGTTTTTGCAAGAACTAATCCAGATATGTTGCAAGAGCTACAGTTTATCCAAGCCTAATACCCTGTTTTGTCCTCTCTTTCAATTTGCAGTGTAGTTCTTTTCCCTGTTGCTGTCACATTCTTCATCACATGGTGGTTTATTCAGTTCGTTGATGGTTTTTTCAGTCCGCTCTATGCAAAGCTTGGATTTGATATATTTGGTAACTGATCGACAAATGTTTCTTTCTGTCCACTTTCTGCTTATGGTAAATTTGTAGTAGATTTTGACTGTAATAGTATAGAGATAGTAATCAGAATATTTACATTTTCGTGTCATAAGAAGCCTAGGATGTTTTTTCCATTGTATCTCTATTTGTGTTAGATCTAGATTTAATCCCCCCAAAAGAACTTGGATTTGCAAATATGAATGTAAATTAATGTAGTGTACACTCTTTGGTCAGGTAATTCGGTTGTTGCTTTCATTTTGTACAATATTGATCCTGAACTCCTTGATAATGCGAACAGTGAGATCTCTTGAAGGCATTTAGTACATGTTGCACTAACAACCTTTCAAGCTATAATTGGCAGAACTTTGTCATTGTTCAGTGTAGAGTAATAAAAGTTATTTCTTGTATTGTATTTTATTTATGACAAATGCTTGCCACATCATTTCAGGCATTGGGTTTTTGACTTCCCTGGTGTTCATACTCCTTGTTGGAATATTTGTGTCTTCATGGGTGGGTTCAACTGTCTTCTGGGTTGGAGAGTGGTTTATTAAAAAAATGCCATTTGTAAGGCACATATATTCTGCATCGAAGCAAGTTAGTACTGCTGTTTCACCAGGTAATTTCATACATGCATACAATTCTAGGTATCTATAAACAAGTACCAAATAAATGTTTCAGGCATACACCAAATAAATTATTGTCAGAATCTGAAGTTAAAAATGCAAAAGATGAAAATAATATTTATCATCAAATCAGACATTGTTTGTATTACTACACAAGATTTACCAACCACCCAACCTGCATATACACAAGTGTGAATAATCAATAATGTGTTTTTTACAAAAGTTATTGTAAACAAAACATATATATACATATTATCTAGCCACAAAAGATCTTCTAGAGTGGGGGTAGGTGTAGAACACACCATCAAGTCCTGCTTTTATAATAGTTAAGAAAAAGATTATTTCTTTTCATATAAACCCATTTATGTTTTTCACTGCGACTGCATTTATCATAGGTTCAACAAGTAAATGGATCATTTTAATCATTATCTTCCAAGTTTCCAGCTTTGTTGTAATTCCTTTTATTCAACCAGAAATTTTTCTTATTATATATTTCTCATTTGACAGATCAAAATACAACTGCATTCAAAGAAGTAGCAATAATTAGTCATCCCCGTGTTGGTGAATATGCATTTGGATTCATAACATCAACAATGATTCTTCAGGTATTTATTTATACATATTACATGCTCAAGAGTGAGTAGAATCAAAAATTTACCAAACTCTATGGAACTTGAGTCTTCAACTTTTAGAGAACGATGTATATATTTGTTTATCAAGCTGCATTCACCAATGTGTACTTTGCCTAGATATTGTGATTTGTGAAGGCTCACGCCATACTGTTCTGTTTGACTTCACACTGCCTGTGGCAAAGATCTATGTTGGTGTATATATGTGTATTAAATCATCTGTGTTTGACATTTTTTTCTGTGCACTCTTGAGGTGATCGTCTAATATTGCATTGCAGACCAATAAAGGTGATGAAGAATTGTGCAGTGTATATGTGCCGACCAATCATCTATATATTGGTGACATATTTTTAGTTAACTCTGAGGAAATTATAAGGCCGAATTTGTCCATTCGAGAAGGGATAGGTCGGTTCATTTGCTCTCTCCTGTGCTGGTCTCTATTATTTGTTACTGTCCAAAAGAATAGTATCCAGTAACAACTCTTTCAATGCTCCATATTTGAGATGCAAAGTAAATTATATTAAGCATTCCAAATATTGTCTGCTATCTGCTGCTCCTATTAACTTGGTTCCTTCTGCTATTAATATTCAGATTTTAAAGCTATCCTCCAGATGCTAGATTTTTTTTCTCTATCCAATTAAGTTTATTGTTTCTACTACATTTCTTTTATATTGACTGATTGTTCTAACCTTACAAGTTTGTCATTATACTTTCTACAGAAATTATTGTTTCGGGAGGAATGACCATGCCGCAGGTGATTGCTGCTCCAGGACAAACACCTCATAAGGGTCAGAGCACCCGTTTAAACAGAATGATGACCGCTTGAGACATGGAAGTCATCAGTACATCATGTAAAATCTGCAGATGCGAGCAGGCCATGCAAACCTGTCCCAGGCAGTTGCCATAGATTTCTGTTCCATGGCATTTCAGTTTCAGCAGTTGTTCCGTTGAATACACATAGTACACTGATAGTGCCACGTAGCTTTTGTAGGTTTGCCCAGAGTTGCTGAAGGGGGCAAATCCGCGAAAGGCACCTGATGTCAGGTGCAATTTGATAGACAAGCTGGAACAAGGCGACTGATTGAAGTAGCACTGCTCATAGATTAGGCAGATCAGAATACGAAAGTCATTGTTAACTGTCGTCCTGTACCACATAAGTGGCTAAGTGCTCGCTGAGTGAAAAGTTGTGTACTGTTTCATGCACACCACAAATGTATGCCCGTACTGTGGCCAATAGTGTTTATACCTCTTAAAAAAGATCGATAGCATTTGTACCTTGTTTATTGAGCTGTGCGTTGTGTCCTGGTTCTTATGCGCTTCAACTGAAACAGGTTACTTGTTCTATGTTATGGCATTGATTTGTCAATAGGGCATGCACACATTATACGTTCTGATTAGTACAAAAAAGGAACTTAGTAAACAAGCAAAAATGCTGCTGGGCGTGTTGACAGAATAAAAAACATAGCATCACGAGTTTTTTAGATTCAACAGGCATGATTTTGAAGTGCACACTGCTGTCCATGGCAGGACCTAACTCTTTTGCTTAGAACAGAACATTTCAGACAAAATCCTTTGGACGCCTAAAAACAAGGGAAAGAAAAGAAGTTTGAAACGATTTGGTGCAACAAAAGGCACCAACGTAGATTGTTCGGTCAGGCATGGTACAGAAAAGACAAACCATCGGTCTACAGGAGAACAGGGCACAGAATTCACATCTCAAGTTCACTGCTTTCCTAAATAAAGGTCACTACCCATGTCTGATTAGCTGGATTGCTCACCCTGGATGAGTTTCTATATGCTCTGCATCTGGGAGAATGAGATCCGGATCATGTTACCCTCCAGCGAGGTAGCGTGTTTCGATACAAGGGCTTCAGTTGCCTCCTCTTCGCTCTCGAACTGGACAAGTGCCTGCCTCTTGCCATTCACCTCAAACAGCTTTGTGTTTACAACAGAACCATGTTCAGAAACATGGTTAAGAATTGCATCCTCTGATATCTCTTGTGGAAGAGCTGAAATGTGGATCATTTTGGTTGGGGAACAGCAATGGCGGTAGTTCTTGATTACATTGCTATTGAACCTGTTAAGACTTGAAGTCGTGTAGTCATGCGCATCTGGAGCAGATGTTATATTAGGGTACTTCGAGTAGTTAACCTCAAGTTTCTTCGCAAACAGCATGGCCCCCTGTGAAAACATTGGCATGATGCAATAAAATAGAAATCATACATGTGAACAACAGAAAGTTAGCTTATGAATACTTAATGCAATGAAGCAGATATAGTCAACATGAGGGTACCTTTAGATAATGCACAGCTAGCTCAGCCTGAAACCCATCAGCCATTTCAACAAGGGCATGATCAGGTTTGTTCCGCAGGATTTTGATTCGTACTATGTTTCCATATAGAGAGAACAGATTGAAAATCTTATCCTCATTTATTTTCTGCAAGGTAGAAGAGTTAATTAATAACTAAAGATGACAAGGTTTAAGGCCCATAACATTTGCAGAAAAGCTTAATGCCTTGTAAGTTGGCATCTTAAGCATAGACTACTCTTTGATAAGAAAGCTTTAGTTCGTTTAGTTTCATAAAAAGGGTCACCTCGGTCCCTAACAAATCAAAAAATGCTAACGAGATCTTTATTATTCAAAACTCTGGCCAAAGAAATTTTGTAGCACCTCCTTCACCAACATTTGACCTATCATGCCACAATAGACAGGTTTACAAGGACATGCAGCTGCTTGATTCCAGTTTGGCCTCAAATTGACTAGCTCAATGATGATTTTGATTTCATTTACTGGAAAGGCTCATATAAGTGAGTAAGTGACACATAGTTATACACAACAACTTAGTGTTGTTCTACTTGATCTACACTTAGCTGTGTAAGATACAATACGGAAGCCCAATCAGCATGATAGCTTTGATGAAGTCCTTTGGCTTTAAGTTTAAACATCAGGGGTCTCTTTGGACTTTTTAAAATGCCAAGGACCAATGTTACCTTTTAGTGAAACTTCAGGGTCCAAAGTTCATTCAAGTTTAAGAATAATGAAGCTAAGTGGTAAGATAAAGGTAGGAAACAGGCCTTGCATGATTCAAAACAGATGGAGACTTACATCAGTGTTCAAATTACTGACAATTAGTGTGCAACGTTCGTTGGTACCAGTCACCCCAGGGGGTAAAGTTCCACCAAATGCAGCTGCGATCATTGCAGCTCTTCCCATCTGGTATGCAGAAAATGCAAATGATTTTGTATGAGAACTCACGGGGTTATTACCCATCTAAGGGTTTTCCACTAACTGGAAGACAGAATCGCAGAAGACACTAACCTGTGCATACGAAGCTGTGGACCCAAAAGGAAATTAAATCAGACACTTTTGCAAAGATCAACAATAAATATTTAATCAAAGTATCAAACAAAACTGAAGTGTTCTACCTCCAGGTTGTTGGAAGGCATAGAGACCACCTGGATCCGGATAACCTTGCTGCTTCAATAATTTTCAAATTATAAATCCGTTATTTAGTTTAACAGCAAAAATAGGTCATAACAAATGATGATGACAAAAGGAACATAAACAGCCTAAAACCTGAGAGGCCCTTGGACGCTGTTCTGTAGGCAATGATGGGTTTGTGAAATCCCTATATAAAAAGATGAAATTGAGAGCAGGAAAGGAGATGATTAAAAAAGTCATAAAAAAGAAGAGCTGTTAATTAGACGAGAAAATTGTAAGGCAACTACAACTCCCTAAGATTTACTGATGGTTACAAAATTTCCAATAATGCCATTTGTAAGGACGAGAAGACAATTTTACCTAGAACGATCATTGTTGTAATGGACTTGCAGTTCACTCAGACTGAAATACAAGAAATGAAATAAGAAATTCAGGTTGATAAAAAATAATTTCAACTACGACTTGTGACAGAGCATACTTTGAATATTGAATGTCTAGCTGGCAGCAACCATCATATATGTTCCTTCCCTGGAATGTTTCGTTTGTAAGAATAAAGTACATCAGAAATAGGTGTACACTTAAGGACAGCGAACAGTAAAATATTACATGCAAAGCACCAAATGCCTCCACCGCTTCTTGGATTGATTGATACTGTATAAGGGCTTGAAAACCTGCATAGAACAAGTAAAATGTAAGAAATCCAATTTTCAAACATTACTGGTGGGAATTACATACTTAATCATCCCAACAAAAGCAGAATATGTAGCAATAACTGAAGAGAGCAAAAATATTTACTAGAACAAATGCACTAGGATGCAGCGGGAAAATCAAACTTGCACCCACTTTTCTGTATGGACAACATATGAAATTTGTAGCGGTTGGGTGAGAGGTCAAGATCTATAAATCTATATGCTGCTATAATTTAGCCATGTTGTTTCTACCATTAGTAATACATGCATGTTGCACTGCATGACACATGTATCACTGCATAATATGTAATACTGCAATTAATGTAATCAATTGCTACATGCTACAACATTGTTGCTGCAATAGTTGGCATTAACTTTTTTGTAACCAGGGTATAGCACATAATACCCATATTAGGAAATATTGAGTTTAGAAATGCATAAATCAGCCTAGCCATTCACATGCAACCTGCAAAGTAACATACATATCAACTGCGTGTGAGTGAGAGAAAGAGAGATGGGGGAGTCTGACCAGCTGACTTCTGAAACGTGACAATCTTCTCCACATATCCATAAGCTTTGAAAACTTGATGTAGAACCTCCACCGTTATAGGATAGAGCATATGGTGAATAGTAACTAAGAGGATTCGGTTGGGTTCTGACTCCTGAGGCCCAGCAGCAAACAAGCACCAAGACAAGAGAGAGGAGAGAAAGAAAAGGATAAATAGAGAGGAATACGCATATCTATTTGGAACAATAAGATAACTAGATACAATATACAGCTTAACTCAACTATCTGAAAGATGAGAAGGTCTTGAATAGCTAATCGTCCTTTCAGTTCTGATATAACAAATGTGTAACATCAACTCGTGGAGTCATACATTGCTACCATTTTTATTATCAACAGTGATTTAAGTTTCTGAATTTCACATAATACCATTGTTTTCTGGTCTTAGAAAATACCACTATTGCATTATTAACTTTTATGCACCTTTCACCAACATAGTGTCATGACATTTAAGCAGAACTAAACTGGACCACTTGAGTGCAGCAACTCAAGGGAATTAAATACTCCATTGACTAAACCAACAAAGGCCAGTGGATTGTTCACCAGAAGGGCACTGTGCAATCGAAGAAAGCCTTGTGCAATTTTTTTGAGCCACAATCAAGTTATAAGATGTAAGTGCTTGGAAAACTTAAGAGTGTCTGGTGGCGATTATTGATGTGACAACGTGGATATAAGAGCTCTTAAAACTTTCTTTTGGTGAAGTCAATGTTCTATGCTTTCATGCCTAGACATCAGTTGAGAGTATCGTGCAACTATTTCTAAATGATGAGCTTTAAGAAAAACAACTGTTAGGATACTAAAACTTGTAGTTGTAGACTTCATAGATCAAACATCACATTGTCCACTCTCAATTACCTTGAAAATTTATAAATAAATCTTGAAGTTCAGAAAGGAAAAAAAAAAACTAATGTTGGTAGATGTGCAAGCATACCTGATCTGAATTCCGTCCATGAGAGCTTTGGTCAGTGGTAAGTTCTTGGTGGGACGAATATTGCATGTACACATTCCTTCCCCTGAAATGGCATAACGGGTGAACATGTTTGCAAGAATGAGTAATCACATGCCAAATGAGATATGAAAGTCATCAAAGAAGACAAAATTATCTTTGGGCTAAACAAGAATATACTCCCTCCGTTTCACATTGTAAGTCGTTTGACTTTTTTCTAAATCAAACTTATTCAACTTTGACCGATTTTATAAAAAATGTACCAACAATTACAACATCAAATTAGTTTGATTAAATTGACCATTGCATATGTTTTCATTAAATTCCCAAAGCCCTAGTAAAGAAGGAAGGGTCCCTTTCCCCTAAAAGGTTGTGATAGGCTTGACGCTCCAATAGAAAACCTAGCCACTCAAATAGAGACGAAACCCAAGATTATGTTTCAACTCTAGGCTACCCTAACTTGCTTAGGATTGAAAGGCTTTGAAGAAGAAGAGGAAGGTCAAAGTTGAAGAGGTTTGACTTTGAAAAAAGTCAAACGATAATGTGAAACGGAGGTAGTAACACATAAAGTCAGTGCATTGTCATTTGATATAAAGATCACATAATATAGAACCCAAACCCTCTAGGATTTCATGAATATCACTATGCATGCATGATCCGGAATAAACCATGTTTCAGCAGCAGCTAAATTTGCAAAACCTGTATAAAAATATCTCCTTAGGAGCTACTGGCATCCAAAATCATCACACAAGAATAACATTACCTTACACTTGGTTGAACAGTACTGTAGTATTGCAGCGCGCTCACAGAATTATGCAAATCTTGCATCTGGAGAAGTGCCTGTGCCACCAGAAACCACACAGAACAAATAATATATCACAACACATCTGATTAGCAACTAAAGGTATACCACGCAACCACGAATTGAATAACTTGCCTGATTCTTGGCACGCAGCATGACAATCTTGGAGACATTGCCGAACGGCTGCAACAGCTGCAGCAGATCAGCCTACAGCAACAACAGAACAGTGAGCGAACATCCGGTAAAGGTCAAACCTTTAACAGTGAAACCAAGCCACCTGGGCAGCTGAGCACAAAATCCCCAAATCCAGGAAGGAAAAAAACAAAAGAAAGAACGATCCACGATTCCATCCTTTCCTATCCCCACTTCTCACCTCGGCGATCTCGTGGCCGACGTTCCGGATGTGAATCACCTTGGACGGCTCCGCCATGCTCCCGCGCTGCACCGGAAATAGCAGCCGCTCATCACCACGAAATCACTCGATGCAAAGCGACAGAACAAACCGTGCAGACGGAAAAGAGCGGGCCGAAAAGAGAACTGGAGCGAAAGCTGCAATCTTGGGGCAAGAAACATTACCTTCCTCGAGGGTTTTAGCGGGAGGGAGATCTAGGGTTTTGCCCGCGGGGAGAGAAGGCAGAAAAAATTAGGGTAGGGGGGAGAGTGAGGAGGAGGGAGGAGGGAGGTGGTCGATGGGGGACGAGAGGCGAGCCTAGGGGATTTCTGCTTTGGATACGCCCAAACGCCTCCGGCCTCCCTATATCCAGAGACCAGAGGCCGCCGGCTGTTGTTATATAGGTTCTAAAGAAGTCACTGATACTCCTTCTGTCTAGCCATATAAGAGTATTTTAAGTGCTCTATATCACTTCATATATATATATTAATAAAGGCATAGTAATAACAAACAAGATGATATGACTTAGCATAACATGATCTATTAGAGCAAGGCTAATGATTTAGCTAGTAATCGGCTTTATACTCGTATCATGTCACATATAGTCGATTTAATAGTTTACTCATATAATAGTTAGTCATCTATATATATTAATATATTACTTTACAATACTATTTTTATTAATACTAAATATTTATTTTTTAGCTACCATTAATTTATTAAATTTAGCTTACACATAAGGTCTCCCTCCCCCTCTTATTAGATAGGGGTGGGCAATCGGTTTCTTCGGGTTTTAAGAAATTCAGTTTTAAAAAATAGGAACCGAATACTGTGTTAAAATTAATAAAACCAAAAAAAACCGAAATATTTTGGTTCGGTTTTTTCGGTTTTCAGTTTTTACCGACTACTCGCCGCTAGGTCTGGCGGTCTGCGGGTGCTGCTGCCTGGCAGGCGAGCCGCGAGCAGGCGGTGCCGGGTGGTTAGAGCAGCTGGCAGGCAGCACCTTTGCATTTTTGGATGGGCCAGGCGCAGGCCCATTTACAAGCGCAGTCCATATAAACAGGCTCATACCGCAAGCAGCTGCTCTAGGAGACTACAGTATTTGGTTTTTTCGGTGGTTCGCTTTTCCACCGATGAAAACC
>KE370841.1:673262-700421 GCA_000418225.1 Zizania latifolia
CGGAACATATACGGCGAGGCGCCGCCGCCGGGGGCCGCCGGCGAGGTCCTGGCGGAGACGGACCCCGTGACGGAGGTGGCCGCGCGAAGGACGGCGGAGGAGGTGTGGAAGGAGATCTCCTCCGCGGGAGGGCTGTCTGCTCCAGCTCCCGCTCCACCGGCCGGCGCCGGCGGTGGGGGTGGCGGGCCTGAGATGACGCTGGAGGATTTCCTGGCGAGGGAGGACGACCCTAGGGTAACAGCCATGGAGGGGACTATGACGGTGGGGTTCCCTGATGGGGCGGAGGGTGTAGGGACGGTAGGAGGGGGAAGAGGCGGCGCCGGCGGCGGGAGGGGGAGGAAACGGGCACTGATGGATCCTGCTGACCGTGCGGCGATGCAGAGGCAGAAGCGTATGATCAAGAACCGCGAGTCAGCGGCGAGGTCCAGGGAGAAGAAACAGGTTGGCCTGGATGCTTCAGTGTGGAGAATTTGATGCTTTCGTCAGGGTTTGGGCTGTTTGGCTTTGCACATTTTGAGTTGGAAACCTGACGCGTCCATTTCATTCTCAATGCAGGCGTATATCGCAGAGCTGGAGGCACAGGTCGCACAGCTTGAGGAGGAACATGCACAACTGTTAAGAGAACAGGCATAATTTCCTGTTTCTGCTTGCATTTTTGTAAATGTGTCTGAAATTTTGAAATGGAGTATGCATGCAACGGCAGTTTATGCTTGTTTCTCACTTTATTGTGTCTGAACTTTTTGTTAATAATTTTTCATGTTAGATAACTGCTGAGTAGACTACATTATTTCAGTTGAGCATTAGGACACATTTGGGAAAAGAGAAAACAGTTCAGAAATGTCTGATATACAGCGTTAGTGTTTTGTACAGAATGTTTGGCAATTTTCGATCCATGGAAATTCATGAATGGAATCGATTATGTATTTTAGTATCAATATTCCTCTACCAAATATGTCAATTCTTTCAAATAAGTAAAATAAGCTAGTTTCTGTCATTCCCATTTTTCCTTATTATTTTGTCAAATGGAGAAAAAGATGATTTTTGTTGGCACCAGTGCATTTCCAGACTTTCTTCTGCTTTCTTTTCTTTTGTACAAATAATATGAAGTGAAAATGTACCAGTGTGCAGTGTCACCCGAGAACTGGTATGTGATGTATTTAGAGTTTGCATGTTGATATGTCAAATATATTTTCCATTATTTCATCATCATAGTCAGAGCATTTGGCTCCTTGCCAGGGCACTATTCTTAAAAGTTAAACGTTCTGCACTATTCTTTTTAACAAATTAGGCAAACAGTCAAATTGCTTGAACTGTTTCTCCTAAAGATGTGCAATTCTGGCATGCTTGGTTGTTTATATGTTCTTGTCTCTTACAGTCTTATATTCAATTTTATGGGTTTTTATTCAGTTGATCTAAGTTTACCATTATTATTGTTGTATTGCAGGAGGAGAAAAATCAAAATAGACTTAAGGAGGTAAGTTTGGCTGTGTAACATAATTGCTTATGCGTATCTTCTGGACTTAGAAACTTGATTTAATATGTACACGGTACAGTATCATAATTTTATGGGTTCAAAGTTTTCATTCTACCTGAGACATTTAGTGTTTCATTGTTTGAGGTCATAGTCTGGTTCGCCGTGATTTTAATGAGACTGAAAAATTCCTAGAGTTCAATAGCTCTTTGTTCCATCTTTGGAAATCATATATTGCAGAACTATTTAGGCTTTTTAAAAAAGAAATGGTCATGTCAATTGGAATGGAGCTTTTTGTTGCTAGATTTGTTGATTGTTTTTGTTGCAGAAATGTATAAGCAAACACGCCTCTCTTTTTCTTAAGTTATTTCTCAGAAATGACCTCTGTTTATGCAGCTCAAGGAACAAGCCATTGCAGTTATCATAAAGAAAAAAGCATCGAAAGATCTTCGAAGAACCAACTCAATGGAATGGTAGAAGTAAACCAAGTTTTGTTGTTATTCTCTTACAGTTACAGAGATTTTTCTTACGTTTTCCGTTTCCCCTAGATGTCCCAGGGGCTAGGTAGAATAGTGAAGGCCTTTAGGTGACATGTAATCTTAAATGAGGGCTGTGCGTGATCAAAATGTCACGCCATTCCGCATTAATCTGTGATCTGTTGTTTGTTTGTCATCACACACGGCTTACTGTGTGTACGAACATGAATAAGCAGATTTGCATGAACGGTATATTTTGATGTCGCAGATTCGAACCACCTCTGTTTTGTGTGTTTTTCTCAGAATCGGTAGATTTTAATGTCACATATTCGAACCATATCTGTTTTGTGTGTTTTTCTCAGACTGTGGCATTTTCTTATCTGTTTAGGTAGTGTTTGGTTCATTGAACCAGGAGAAACGGAATGGTTCGGTTCTTAAACATAGGGTGATATAATATTCTTTAAAGATACTAAACTATTTGGTATGAGTTTTTTTTACAAACGATGTGGTTCCTGACGGAACATGAGCGGAGCTAGGCGTATAGGGGTGGTGCATAGGGCGGCTAGGAGCGATAGGGCCAGGTGGCCACCGGTGGTGGTGCCAGCTAGCCAGCAGCAGTAGGGTGGGGCAGCAGGTCTTGCGCGGGGCGACGACCAGTGGGAGTGACCAGGTGCGGGCGAGCATGACTGGAGCGGCAACAGACGGCCAAGAGACGAGGACAACGGGCAACGGCGGGCATGGTCGGGTGCAAGCGGCGCTAGGGCGAACGGGCATGACGGGGCGATGGCCAACGGTGGATGAGACTAGATGTGGGCGGTGCCGGGGACGGACGAGCGTGACAGGGCAAAGGCCAGTGATGGGCGTGGCAGGGCACGGTGGCTAGAAACTAGGCAACGGGGCGACGGCCAGTGGTGAGCGCGGCGGGGCACAACGGCCAACAGCCAGGTGACGGGGCGGTAGCCAGCAGCCCAACGGCAGGGGCGACGGGCGCGGCACGATGACAGGGCAGCGACTAGCGACCAACGCGACTGGTGCCAGCAAAGCAGTGATGCGGTGGCCAGACAATGAGCAGTTTATCTCTTTCCGTTCTTCAAAACAAATGTAAAATTAAACAATTCCATCTCTCATGATTTCTCAAACCAAACACATAATCAAATTGTTCTATTCATCCAACCAAACACCATTATAAAATCATCTCATATCCTAAAAACGAAACTATCCTATTTCATATCGTTTCATACATCAAACTAAATACTGCCTTAACATCCGATGAAAAGGCCGTAGATTGGGTTTTCCAAAAAACTAAAGGAGAGTCGCCTCTCAGCTGATTCAGTTTGAGCAGCATAAGCGAGGGGATGTCAGCCTTTCATTGGGCTTGATCGTTTTGTCAATTGTCAACAGTGGAGAGCATTTTTTCCAGAGAACTGAAAATGATAGCGTGAGTCCGACGGTGCCGGTTGCTTAATGGAAAGCCATAGAGCGTGAGCTGGCTGATTGGACTGTTTCAATTGCTACTAGCCTACTAGTGTTGTGAGAGTGTTAAAAGTTGAAAAGATTGATGTTCTGATTGCGTGTAAGATTACTCTATAGACATTGTTCGGTTTAAACAACTTACAGGATTGTTTTGTAATGAAATAATAGATTATTAAAAAATTTATAATAGTAACTTAAAAAAGTGGATAATTTTTATTAGTTTTTTATGGTATATTGCTAGAAAATCTCAAAAAACTAAATAAGTGTGTAGCCACTTCTCAGCTACCAGTACATTGAGTAGTAGCTGTGTTTAAAGATTTTCAAATATGACCGTAACCCCATACCAGGGCATTTTTGGCAATTGGAATGTAGTATTTTTTTTTGGAAAATTTGAAGGATTTAGCTTAATTCCTATAAAAATACCACAAAATTTCTACAATCCAAATGAACCCTAACAAATTTCCTAAGTTCCAAATGAGCCTAACATCTCACCCTATCCAAATAAACAGTAAACTTTCAAAATAGCAGCTCCAATATACTTTTTCAAATAAATGGATATCCATCCCATCTCACATGCTACATCCTGAAACCAGCTGGCCAAACTTGGCAACCGGAGACTCTTTTTCCATGTCCCTATTCACATTCACATTTTCCTCTCCCGGCCCAGCTGAAAGAATATAGTCTGTTGTAGTGCGTACAAATACTGAGAGGAAATATATATGGTGAGCTTTATGAAGTCAAAGCCAAATTCAGCAACTCTCTTTGAGTCGAAAGGTATAAAGATCTGTCAAATTAAAATGAATGAACTAGAGCCCTTTCTTAGAGCTTGGAACACGTGAATTTCCGATGTATTTCACAGAACAGTTATATTCCTGCATAAACTGAAAAACTTAAATCTTAATTCCAAACGGCTGAAGATACTGTCTTTACAAAGTATGATGTACACACTGGTGACAACAGGTACTAGAGTAAAAACACCTAAATGTGAAACAGAATGCACAATCTTCATAACACACTTCATATTCCGTAGCTACCTTCACTCTTCAATAATGCAACGTCTAAATGACATCTGATGACAAAAGGCAGGCAAGCTTTAGTTTCCATAGCAGTCCTCCACAAGACGATGCACATATTCGGAAAAAAATAAACTAACGGGATGAACATGACAACAGGTAGCTCTACTGTCTCTCTAAACCACATTACCATAGGATCATCTGCCAACTCTTACCAAATGGTATATACAAACGAGATAAAGAAACCATCACAGATTACAAAGTTTTAGCATAAGGAGAACAGAGGGAGAATTCGGCGCACCACAGAAAGGAGCATCCATGGATCATGGATTGACTCGTACCTAAAATGAAACTGCAAAAATGCCCAGTTAAGAACAAGAATGCCCTCAGATATCATATGTACAGTATCCATCGATGGTGCAGGAGACAGCCTCGTAAGGAGATGTGAGGCCGAACAGACTTCCAGGATAGCTGGATAGATGAACAAGCTAGCTAGCAGCACATGTATAGTCATGGTCTCATGGACATGGGGGGGGGAGAGAGAGAGAGAGAGAGAGGAGGGTCATGTACTCATGTTCACCATCTCTGTACAACATGTTTCATCACTGGGCTTTAAATCTGAGAAATCAGAAAATGCATACCACAGCATGCGCCTTCTACAGCACAGAAGCATTAATCCAGTCAGCACCAATGTAAAAAAATAGACTCAATCAGACACAAGAATGTGGTAGCACCAAGTTCAACGGATGCAAAGAACAAGAGACCTGCTATTCTACGGCAGAAGGTATTAAATCTAGGTGATATTGCCAATCCTGAATCAAACAGAACAAGATCCAATTCAGAATCAACTCCGGATGCCCAATGTCCTAGTGCTTAGAGTATTATTCGACCCTAATTACCAGATCCTAAACAAAAGGAAGATCATTGGAGGTGGCCAGGCTAAAATGAGTAAAAAATAAAAATAAAAATATCGACAAAAACTTACAACTCTTGTATGTGCAGGAAATATTATGCCCTCAAGTCCCATTGATGCGACATTCATTGATGGCAAAATAGATGGTATTTGATTTGCCCGCTAAAACTTAGCTTACCTGCATTCCAAACAGGCACTTCGATGGCAATTCACAGGTAGTCAAGTACTGCTGCTGCTGCTGCTACCACATGAGCACACAGGCACATGAGGAGAGAGGGAGTGAGGGGAGAGGGAGGAGGACGAGGAGGAGAAAACCTAATGCCATCTCTGCATAAGTTTTCATCATTGGGCATGATTTATATGCAATACACTATGTTGTAGTGTTGTACCAAGCAACATAGTAATAAAGGAAATATAATAAGGAGAATTGACAAATATATCAAAAGATATTCGAGAATGGCAAACTTAAAAAAACAAAAAAAATAATGATTTGTCACTTTTAAGATAACCTCTTAATTATGTTGTCGTATGGGACTATATAAATCAATGACAAGTAGAAAAATTAAACTCATTTCTTGATGGTGGCAAATCATCAAATCAAATCTCTAGGTCGCTCCATATGTAACAGCATGATCCTAATGCCATCTGGTTTAAGCAACATATGTAACAGCATGATCCTAATGCCATCTGGTTTAAGCAACATATGTAACAGCATGATCCTAATGCCATCTGGTTTAAGCAAATGAATCTCTAGATTACACGGGAAATATGCATCAAGTTTGTGAATCAAAACTAGCACTCGACGAGATATGTTAGCACCCAAAAGAGATAAACAGACCTAGGCCGTTTTAGTAGGGTTTAGGGTTTAGCCAAGGCAAGGCAACAAAACTCAAGCATCAAAGTAAATACCGAAAGGTCTGTATTAACAAATGGCCCTCAGATTTCACAACTTTGTTTTTCATCTTAGGCTAATGCAGCGGGCCTCAACGCTGGCACTGGAGCATGTCTCAAGGGAAAGGCAGAAGAAGATGATGATGATCAGATGAACAGCACGACGACGACGACGACGACCGCGTTAGCCGTGACAAGAGGGAAGTGAGGAGGAGGAGGAGGAGGAGGAGGAGGAAGAGGAAGCAGAAGCAGAAACATTGTCCGGTCGAGTGAGGGATCCACATGTCAGTCAGTGTCTCCGACCCCGAGCATGCTTCAGCGCCCAGATCATTGAGAAGCCAACGCCGCACTAGCCATTTTCAGGAGATCCAACCTTGCAGATGTGAAGTCGACCCCATTGGAGCTTAAATCCGAGCAGATCTATCTATCCATCCATCCATCCATCCATCAATTCGGGAGGGTCTCAGTTGCAATCATCATCGGGCCAACGGAAAATCGAAGCAAAACAAGAGAGATAGGAGGCATCAAACCACGGCAAATTCGAAGCAAACGAAACGCAGACGAGACACCAGAGGGGAGCAGGTGAGTAACCTCCCCGCAGCCGGCAGTAGATCCGGAGGCTCCCAGACTAGAGCACCAAGGGTTTGCGTCTCTCCGCGACTCCGCCAACCGTACCACCCCACCTGCCCCCCCTCCTCGGCTCCTCCGGCTTTTGTGGGCACCATGGTGCGGCTTCCGAGTAGGGCAAGGCCACGCGGCAGCAGCCTCGTCCACGTTTCGACTCCCCCAAATCACATTTCGCCCGGTCCGCCGTGGGCGGCTGACCTGGGTGGGTCATCGCTTGCTCGGCCCATTTTGTGGCCCGGCGCCTTCCAGGCCACGAGCAGGTGAGGTTGGCAGCGAAGGGGCCAAGAGACGAACCGTCGTTTCGTTCGTTGGTTGGAGCAGCCTGAGACGTTTGTTCCGATTCTCTTCGTCTAAAAAGTAAAAACAGATTATCAGTCCGAATTATATTATAAAAACTATCATATTAATTATTTTAAAGTTAAGCATCAACTTATTAGCATACTAGTAATAAATTTATCTATCTAGTCCCATGGACAAATATCTGTTTTGAAAAGAGTCAAATCAGGACCGAAATCCTATTCTCTTCACCTGCACTGTCCACGATTCGATCATCATCAAACAGATAATGTGACAGTCCTGCACACTGTCACCATTATGGGAGCCACGAGAACTTATTGCACCGAGAGAATGATTACCATTGCTGCGTTGCACCATACGGAGTAATATATTCAATTATCTCCCTCACTCGAGCCATCCAAGCAAGCCACAACAATATGTTCCCTGCAAGAAAGACGACAGATTCATTACAGTCTCCGGTTTTTTCTGTGCATTCCAGCTCAATCACATACTCCAATCTCCAGAATAATTATTCCTCTCGTCCAGTCACGGTGTCACACACATCATGGGTCCAGATGCACTCAACCTATTAACTACTAGCTGTACTACTCATTGTTGTCACCATAGAAATGCATCATCTTCTTCCTCTCCAACGAAAAGAGCTCAGGTTAAAAGAAAGCTAAGAAACCTTCCTTTGTTCAGGAGATAAAAACGAAGGCGGGTACATGTGCAATGATTCTCCCATTACACACAACCACTGTATTTGACGAGCCAAGGACATTTGCAAATGATACCACGATGATACATAATGGTTGTGACAAACCATATAAAAAGAGTACCTTCCCACAAATAATTTACCTTTATTAGCCCATCGTTTTTATCTCATTACCAAATCATAGATTCACAAATAAAAAATATTCTTTTTAATATCTCTTATATATCCTTTATTTATTATTACTATCGCTGCCATGTACCAAGTTTTAGAGTCAAACTTTATTCTAAATATATCAACTTGATTACTCCACTCCACCTATCGATTCTCAAGCCTGCACTCACCTATCCGAAAGATGATAGTATAATTTTCTTACTTATGTTCATAATATTTGTATACAACTCTAAAACTTACTACATGCTATAGATAGAGTACTTCACAATAGTACACTTCGGTTTTTACTCTCATTACTAATTTATTAATTTCATCTCAAAACTAAAATTATTTATAGTACATAGAGAGTTGATAATTAGTCTGGATTTTGATGTAGCATATATTTCAAACTTCCATAAGCATTCTATATGAAAAAATTGAAAATTTATCTTAAAAATATTTATCAACTTTTTAGCATTAAATTCATTAATTTAAACCAAATAGTAATTATTTGATCAAAGAGTTAAGATCATCTACCAAGATGAACGCTACCTAAGTAAGAAGAGCTCAAGTAAGGCTGCTCCAGCATGCGAGACAAGTCCAGAACAACCAGATGAAAGTATGATTCTGATAATATGACCTTATAGAATAATGCAATCACACATGCACTGCAGTGTAAAAAAACAGCTTGAACCCACTCGGAAATAAGTGAAGCGCTGACCACTTTTTTCTTCATTACCAGATCGCGGCATCAATGCAAAGATCAACTTAGGCATGTACGGATCCTTTCAAATTAAGTCCGGAACCGCATGTACACCACACAATGGCACAATGCAATGCATGGATCGCTGTTCCAAAGGAAACCTGTCATGGTGCTAGCAGGTGAAACACACATGCTATGAAATCCGGTTCCAGGCAACAACACGCAGAAATACAACCAAGATGACACAACAAAACCCTAGGGCATTACATGTCTCCTTTTGCTCTGCGTTGCATTTCCAGTTCTGCCTCCATCGGCGCTCATTGTCCCCTTATTCACAGGCCAGTTTTGTGTCAAAGCTACTTAAACAGATCGCAAAAGCCTGGAAAGCTGAGAGTGGATAGCGGTAGTCCATAGTGAACATATCTTTTGCTACCTTACCGAACTGTAGAATAATCTTGTCCTGCTCTGGTGGTGCAGGTTGTGACGGGGTTGGAGCACCTGCGGGAGGCTGTCCTGATGCAGCAATCAGCTGGAAATTCTTCACGGACGCAATGGTTACACGCCCACGGAAGTTGAGGCACCAGCACTGGAGCTGTTCGTGCCACCTAGGGGCCTTGTTGCGAAGCACTAGTGGCCTCTCCTTGTTTTGTCCTTCTTCATCACAATTTATGGTGCCTCCAGCAATGTCTGAAAAGCAGGCACTGCTGAAATAGTGGGAACTACTGAAATCCATGGATCGATCCATGATGGATGACTTAGAGAAGGAGCTGCTGCTGCGAAATGACTCCTCTAACGCTCGTGGCACAATCTGCTCAGGCTGTCCAGGGACAATGCCACCAGGCTCAACTGAGGAGGCAGGTATGGAGTGCATGACACAGTGCATCCGCCTAGGGCCTCTGGTGCCAAGGACATTCAGCTCATATGTCACATGAGCTATGTTATAACTACCAGATGGCACCTTCGGAGAGACTTTCTTAGAGTTGAATCTCCGGCTGCTCCGTCCAACAGGAGGGATTATAGCCCCATTATAAGGGGGCTGTGTGTCATAGATTATAAATTTTGTGCCAAGGAAGTTTGACCTAAAAAATGAAAAAGAGACAACGGGGTTGGTTTTTACCATCGAATAAATGGAGCCAATAAAAGGTTTACCGTCCACACACAAAAGTCAAAACAGTTACCTTAGTTTTCCAATATAGGTGCTGCTTGACCTCGAGATGTTGTCAGCATCCATTGAGAGAACATATTCTGTGCAGGCTGTTTTGCGATGCCTTTTAGCAGACAAGAGGAACTTGCCACTCTCCGCAAGTACGGCTGGTTAACAAAAATCAGCAGTGAGCCAATCCATTCAATCAGGTGGAATCAGATTTGCGAGTTGTTTAATCATTCCATAACAAAAATATTTGGAGAACAAATATGTATATGAACACACAAATCAGGGGCAAAAGGGGGTGGGGACTAGATGCTAGCAGATATTTACCCCAAAAGATAAGGCCTACCAATGTTATTAACAGAATTCAGAAAAAATGCTAGTATGAGTGAAAGAAGCGCATAGCATACCATTACTCAGGCACAAGTAGAGATGATAAGTAGATTTTGATTTATCCCGCTTTATGTAACATTGAATCATTCCATCTCGAGGGCCAGGCTGCAAGTCGAAACAACCATTATGAATTTGAGAGGAGGTTACTACAGCTATGTGCGAAAATATAATTCTTGATAACATTCAGTTCAAGGTTTGCTATCATTAGAGGATTTGGAATTTTACCTGCTTTAGAGAGAGCGGAAAGGTAAGTTTCCCACAAAACTCTGGGCTTAGCACAATCTCCTTACACATCTCCCTCCAAGCCCTACAGACGGCTGCGCAGGACACAACATGCTTGCGTGCCGGCCAGGTGCTTTCACTAGCTTCCAGCCTCCGGATCACATCACGGAGAAGCTCAGGAGGAAGACTAGCCCAACGACTCTCCTGGACTATGAGATCTGCATCACAGAGCTGATGTACCGTACTTTGAGACCTCCCTCCATGGTGCCCGGTGAGCCCAGAAAGACCAGCCAAGGTCACCTCAAAGCTTCGCCTCGACAGGCTACCAAAATTATCCCTAACATCACGAACAATGCTGCGAAACGACATCTAGGCCTGCTAGCTTCAGCCAAACAGAACAGCTAACAAGAAAACTTGAAGCTTAGCCCACCCAATATATATCAACAAATACCACCGACAATCTTCACAGCTGTCTCCACTTATGGTACAGTGACCACAGTTCCAGAACACGCCACCACGGCAAGAACTACTGATTTGGGTGAATTCACACAGAACCAGTCATCAATCTACACCTGCGAGACGAAAAGAATCTTGATGAGGAAGCGTGTGAATCTTGGCATGGAATCAGACGAGCAACATAAGCTAAGAAAGTAGGAAGTAAGGACAGCAAATAGTTGATTCCAAGTATAGCTCGCAACGAGTGAATCAGGTTTTGTGCAAAACATATATTACTATAAGAGAAAGAGAGGGCGGCTATTGAGACTAAGCAACTTATTGTACTTAAAATCTTTCGAGTGCAGCTCCGCGAGAGACGGATAAAAGCTTTTGAGCGTCGTCGGCTCGTCGCCTACATCACAAAGCATTTTTGGTGGCATGTTGCAACATTTGGAGAAAGAAATCTCGGCTCAAGCATACATATACCACACCAACTCTAAATTAGGCGTTTCCTTCACATACCTTAAGATTCAAAAAAACATTTTTGGCTGATTGATAATGGACTGATGACAAGCATACACGTAGTAACAAATCGCCAGTTTTAGTAAGCTTAGAAAAGACTTGTGCCTGCACAAGATCTACAAGGTTTGAGTCAAGGACTCGAGGCTCAAGCCAAAGCACAAGCGGATTAACCGGGGAGGAAAGGGCAAATAAAAAGGATGAAAAAACTCGACAATTTCCACCAAAAGCTTCTCCTGAAGATACGGCGCATTTACCGCGACCCTCCGTACACGGGAGCGACCTGATCCGAGAGAAGCCGCCGAGTACGATGACCACGCGTTGCCCCCGGCGACGCCGCTTCTCGCCGAATCAACGCGTCAAACGCCCCCAGAATCAAACCCCGGGAAACGGAACAGAACTCTCCGAGAAAAAAACTCACATCAGAGCGGCCTCCGAGTCCCGATCCGGAGCAACCTCCGCCTCTGCTCGGAGCCCCAAAGGCCGAATCGAAGAAGTGTGGCTGTTTCGGATTCACGACCCCCCTCTACCGAGCCTCTTCCTCTCCCCCGCCTTCTTCCTGGCAACGCGAGGAGGGCGTGATGCGGAGAGGGGGGAGGGGGGAGGAGGGAGACGAGGAGGGAAGGGGGCGGAGCTGCGACAGCGAGCCAGCAGGGGGGGCACGCGCGAGGGTGATTGCTTATCGTCGTCGGCTCTGGTCTGGTCCACGGCGATGGGCGGGTTGACCTTTCCGTCCGCGCTCCGTTAACGGAGGCGGGGGGTCAGGGCCTGCCTGCGACGGCTTTTCGTTTTTTACGAATCATCAGTGGTGGCAGATGAGTTTACCAAACCATTAACAGCTCAGAAGATTGAATTTTTTCGACGCAATCTCAACCTAAGATCAGGTTTAGATTGAGAGAATGTTGAAAGGATAAGTTTTAGCCGAGTTTAGCTTCTCTCTCCCGCTTTATCTGTAAAGCCGCTTATTTCGACTCTTGGAAATTAACTCTTAGGGTATTTATTTGTCTGCGGTAGCAGAGTTTCTCAAAACCGGTGATATTTTCTAATTCTAAGATGTCAGAAAAGACCAATTAAGACCGAGATAAGAAGATCATATGTATGCCTTTACGTAAATCCAAGATTGGCTATTGCAAGAAGTTGAAAAGGTATTTATGTCCCAATAATATTATGTAAGAATTATACGCTTTTATTTTTTTATTAGTAACTGTACCGTGTCAATATAGCCTGAATTTTATACATCAAGGCATTAAGCAGAAAATAGAACTCCAATGGTCAAGACGACGTGGAGGATGAACCATGTATCTTTGCTCTTCAGTAAACACCGATCACGCGATGCTTGACTGTGAAGCGTACAATGATTTGATCTCCTCCACATCATCAAAGCTCCCCAGGAATATCGGAGATCTATCATGAATCTTACTGGGAACGAGCTCAAGGGCCTGCGATGCAAATGTAGAAACAGCCCTTCAATCAGTTACAGAACGCCAATGATTTGCAAAAACATTCAGTTTTGGATAAATGGTTTGTATGTGCAATTAGATTCAGAAGAGAACTGAAACTGAGCGCACCCGTTGTTTCCCTGTGAAAGCTTGGCCTCCAGCTTGCTCCATCAGGAATGACATTGGGAAAACTTCATACAGAACACTGCCATGCGACATGCAACCAAATTCAGAAACATATATCTACTAGAACTTTGGAGTGCATTGAGAAAGATTGTTAACATTGCCATACCGGAGTTTTCCGTTAGGGCTCTTCTTGTCCGCAGGGTACAAGAATATGCCTCCGTATAGCAAGGTACGGTGGACATCAGCAACCATACTGTGAAGCATCGAGAAGGAAGAGAACAGCATGACCCAATTGTTCAGTTCAGTAGAGAGAGAGCATTCAAATTCAGTTTTGTCAGACGACAATCCGCTAAAGACTAACTGACCTTCCGATGTATCTTAAGGATTTAGGTGACGAACCATCCTGGGGAAACTTGCATTTCTCCACAAATCTGCACCGGAAAATCCAGCTTAATTAGTTAAGATAATGAAATGTTTCGTGAGCAGAAATTGAGGCCTTCGTACTTAGCTGTAGGCGCATCCCAGTTTTTGGCATTCCCTTCGTTGACTGAATAAATCTTCCCTTTCTTCGGTATCTGCACAAGAAGTGTACAGTTCAGGTGCCATAAATGGTCATTGTTTGATTCATGATCAATCAACCAAAAACAAGAAGTGCATCGTTGTGACACGAACCTTGATGTTTGGATGAGTGAGAATGAACTCCCCAAGGGAAGGATCAAGGGTGAAACCGTTTACTCCATTTCCAGTGCTCAACACAAGCTGTCAGCCAGAACAACTGTCTGTTTAGTAAGATGAGTTGGGTGAAGGTATTTAAGGGGGAAATTGATTCAGACAGATAGTTACCGTGCATGAACTCCCGTACATGCAATAGCCAGCAGCAAGCATGTTTGTTCCAGGTTGCAGTACATCATCCAGAGTCACGTTATCCTTATCTTTAATCATGTAAATCCCAAAGATCTGTAGAACAGAAAAGAAGACAACATTTAATGGCACGGAGAGCTTTCACTGTGAGCTTCTTCCATGGATGGGTCGACCTGTTCTTACTTCTTTTGTTTTTTGCCTAATTTTGGGTGCATGATCTCTTCTTTTTCTTTAATTTTGTCTAATGCCATGTAAATGGATCAAATATCATTGGCACCAATGCCTACTCAAACCAAACAACGTATTGGTAGGCTCTGTTAGTGATGGTGGCACTCACCGTCCCGATGGAGACACCGCAGTCGATGTTGGAGGAGCCATCCAGTGGATCAAAACAAACGCAATACCTGAGGAGAAAAGGAGGGCACACATGTTGCTTCGATGAGACAAAACGATCACTATGATCTTGTGGAACTCGTAACTGATCGGCGTAGCAGGCAAGAGGCGACTGAAAAGAACATGAAAGGCACTCTGAAATTCACATACTTTCCACGGAGGGGAGTATCAACGAAGATGGCCTCCTCGTTCTCTTCAGACACAAGAACACACTGCACAGAAAGGAATGGACGGTGACTGTCATAATTTTCAGAACTGAAGTACTGAAGAAAAAAAGGGAAAATGATTTGTAGCTAGCCTATTCTTTACGGGCGAAACATAATTGACTTAATCTGTAGCTAGGAGTGTCAATCGCATTACCGTGCGGCCGCTGCTGACGAGGGCCTTGACAAAGACTTCGTTGGAGAGTACATCCAGCTTCTTCTGCTCCTCGCCCTGCAGCTCGTACACGTCAACGTGAAATTAAACGGTGAGAAGAGGCCACCGCGTGGATCGTGCAAAAGAACAAAAAAGAGCATTGAGATGGGCCAAATGGTATGGTTCAGTCAGATTGTTTCAGTAGGAAAAATAAATAAAATCTTTCATCTGAGACCAGGTTTTACCAAACGACACTTCTCAGTTTTTTCCTATGGTTTTTTTAAATCTACAGCTCATAACTGTGTGCATAACACACCATAAATATAATGAAATCATGTGTGTGCATAACTGTGTATTATTGTACGATTATCTGCGTAATCCTACTAATTAAATGGATAAAAAAATATTAAGACGCAGGAGGGAGGTGGCGGTGCCCTTGCTTGCCTGGACGTTGGTCTCGCCGGCGAGGCCGATGAGCTTGGCGAGGCCGGCCTTGTTGACGGCGGAGGCGACGAACTTGCAGCCGAGGACGATGTGGGAGAGGAGGATGGTGAAGTCGCCGCGGGACTCCGGGTGGCGGCCCTGCTCGTTGAGCACGTGGCGCGTGATCGTCATCAGGTCCGTCCGCTGCGCCTCCGCCGCGTGATCCATCTCTCTCTGTCTCTATCTCCCCCCTCCGCGTCGGTCTGCGCCGGCGGCGCTTTGCCAGGGAAGGAAGTAACGAAACGGAGAGAAGGGAGTGGAGGAAGAACGGGACGGCTGGGTGGTGGTGATAGGAGATCAGGAGGTAGCGGCGGTTGGGTGGCCTTGTCCTGTGGCGCGACGGGGACGGACGCGAGCAGCTAGCTGCAAGGAGACGCGTCGCGCGGGTGCAAAATGGGGTGGGGGTGGAGGAGGAGACGGGAGCGGCATCCGATCCGCGGTCCGTGGGAGGGGGGGACGGATGAAATAGGGCGGGGGAGGGAACGCGACGACGACGACGACGGGGTGCGGGTTCCACGTCTGCGCCGCATCCGAATGGATTGGGTACCGATATGGCGATACGCCCACGCGTGGACATCGCACCCATCGCGCGCGCGGTCAAACGCGCCCGAGAAAGAAGGGGACGCCAACTGCAGCGCCGGACCGGATGCCTCGCGTCCAGTTGGCTAGCTACTTGATTGCCCTCCCTCCAGGCCCTAAACCATTCGATAACCAAATCGATTACCGCATTTTTCAACTATCTTATTGTGAAACTGTTTGTAAAACCAGCTCAATCCGACAACCATTAAACCACACCGATAACAACAGTAATCAGTTAATAATCATGATAACCAGATCATTTATGAGTGTTCAGTCATCATCAGTAACCAGTCTAGAAACGGTTTCGTTAACCTAGGTCATGTACAGCATCACAGGGAACCCACCTTTGGCCTTGGCAGCGACTGAACGGGACGTCTTTGTGCGATTTCGGCCTTTTGGGGGTGAAAAAGATGCTCTGTCTGTTGCCTCCTTGCTGTATATATTCGCCGGACCTGCCCGTGACAACACATCTGGCATTACCATTTGGTCCAGACACGTCTAGTAAAATTGTTGTTTGAGTAAGAAATGTCTGAGTTTACCATATCTCTCTGTTGACAGCCTCTCTTTTGTTGAGATGCTCTGCAAGTAAATGACACAGAAATTGTCAAATTGAGCTGAGCAAGGCATGGTCTAGCATTTCTGGCCAATGAGCTGCAGTTTTGACCAAATCAAACCCAACACTCTTCATAAATAAACATGAGATAGTATTGGATTATACACTTCTGAAAAGTTTCCACGGTTTATCGTGCAAATTAAACCTTACGCGTAATCGTTCATGTAAACGGGTTGCATTCGGTTGACTAATGTACTGAGGATAGGATGCTGCAGTTTTGACATGTCACGAAGAGGTAGGACAGTAGGTGTGCAGATAAGATTCAGACAACTCGAGGAAAGACGAAACGCAACGGCACTACGTAACGCTGATGTCACGGGCTGTTTGCTACGTTGCCATTGCTCATCAACCGTACTCGATGCAACAACAGCTGAACAGCTACGTATTCAACGTTCGTCAGCCATACGGCTGGCATATTTGAGAACAGAAAACATGTACCTTGTTTAAAAGAAGAACAACAATCATAGTCAGTGTCCATTAAATTCATGAAACATTCAGGATAAATGACATCATTGAGCACCATAGGGACTGACCTTGAAGCCTGAGGTTTGCTTGCTTGAAGGCTTGAAGCTGATTTAATATTTGAGCTGATCTCCCACAAATGGTCGAGGAATTGCAAATCTTGCTTGTCAGAATCAAGGCGCTCGACTCAAACCTTCACTAAACTGTACTCTCTGTTGTAATTCCTGCAAGATGAAAGGTGATATCAATAGCAATGCAACAAATAACACACTACTAACAGAAAGAGAAAACACTATTCAATGACCCTCTCCTGCCCTATAGGATTTCTGAAGAAAGTGGCCAGAGCACGGTATACTGAACGTCCTGAACTCATGATAAATTCAGCAAAACGAAATGGATCATTTGGCTCTAAGGCTGTAGTAAGCCTCGTGAATTGAGAATCACCTGTAATTTCAGGATCAGATTTGAGAAGATCACGCTAATAAACTTGCAGAGTTGTTTTAATCAGATCTGATAGAAAGAGAAAGGAGCAAACCTGACAAACAGGCCTGGTTAGTAACAATACACCTGTAAAATCAATTAACTGAACAGAACAAGAATTATCCTATGTCAACCCAAAAATTTCATCAGATTTTCAGGAAACAGACACTCGAGATTCAGATAATCACGTTTTTGATTGATGATGGTAATAAAGGGGTAACATCAGAGACTGCATTACACAAGAACATCACAACGACAACGAGGAACGCGGCCTAAAACAGAACCTAACATCTAAATCCACCTCCAGATCAGGAACTCTACGCCCTCTCGCCACGGATGCGGCGGGCGAGCTGGATGTCCTTGGGCATGATGGTGACGCGCTTGGCGTGGATGGCGCAGAGGTTGGTATCCTCGAAGAGTCCGACGAGGTAGGCCTCGGCGGCCTCCTGCAGCGCGGCGACGGCGGAGCTCTGGAAGCGGAGGTCGGTCTTGAAGTCCTGCGCGATCTCCCGCACCAGGCGCTGGAACGGCAGCTTGCGGATCAGAAGCTCCGTGCTCTTCTGGTACTTGCGGATCTCCCGGAGCGCGACGGTGCCGGGGCGGAAGCGATGGGGCTTCTTCACTCCGCCGGTCGCCGGGGCCGACTTGCGGGCCGCCTTCGTCGCCAGCTGCTTCCTCGGCGCCTTCCCGCCGGTCGACTTCCTGGCCGTCTGCTTCGTGCGAGCCATCGAAACTGGAACAAAAACTAGGGCTTGCTACTGCACGAGATGGGAAACTTGAGGGATTGGGGAATTGAGGAATTGACTGAGATGAAGGAGGCGAGGTGCCGGGCCTTAAGTAGGCGGCGGGGTGAGCGGGAGATCTGGCAATTTTTGTATTTTCGGGGGGACGAGGACGGCGGCGCGCGGGGGGTTCGTCCTCGGGGGCGGGATGGGTTTCGAGCGTCGGATTCGCGGGGGATGGACGGTGTGGATGGGGTTTCACGGGGGGCACGCGGATCGTGGGGTTGCGATCCGTGGGATTAGGCGTCCTGCGTTTTGATTGGTTGAGACGTGGGCGATGGCCTTCGGCCGTGGCTCGTGGGCCTCTATTGGGTATAATTAGTTGGGCCATCACTACGAGCTTTATTCTAAATAGTGCCTAGATATGTATCAATTTACTGATAGCAATCCCAACCATACGTATATGACGTCTTATATATTAAAAATTCTAATGTAACGAGAAAATTAAAGAAAAAAGAGAATAAAAAATAAAAAAACTATGTCTAAAGTAAATCATCATGTCATCACGACATCTAAGATATGAATATAAAGTGATTGGATGATAAGTGAAGACTAGAGAAATAAATGTAAGAGATGTATAGAAAATTTACTGTGAGTCTACGCTAAAAATTCAGAGTTGGGAATATGTTTTTCTAGATATATTATTTTAATGATATAAAAAGATAGGACAAAGAAATTATGGGTCGGGAGGTCCTGTTCCTAATATTTAGGAACAGACCCTAATTTTATACAGAATTGCCCCTTATTCAGTTAATCGGTTATGATCCTGACTCGGATCGCTACAGCTTCCCTAATGCCTAGTGATTAGTATCACTCGAACGGTCAAACCACGGCCGCCGCCGGGAGATCGGGCGCGACGGGCTCTGCGGGGAACGGCGGCTGCCTGCAGGTGGGGCACGTCGGGTGCACCCTGAGCCACCGGTCAATGCAGTGCGGGTGGAAGCCGTGGTTGCAGTTCGGCAGCACGCGCACCCGCTCCCCGCTTGCGAACTCGGCGAGGCATATGGCGCACAGCGACGGCGACGACCCGGCCAGATCGAGCCCCGCCGTGTACGCCACGCACGTCATCGTCTTCGACGGTGGCTCCGCCAGCTTCCTGCTGCCCCCGCCACGGCCGCCGCCCTGCCTCGCGCGGCCTCCTCCACCACCACCTCGCTCAGCGGCGGAGGCGGAGACGCCGGTCGGATCCTGCCCGGCGCCGGCGTCCGCCCCGTAGTAGCAGTAGCACGCGCGGCGCGTGACGCGGAGCGCGCACTGGAGGACGACGTGGAGCGCGATCGCGGCGAAGAGACCGCAGATGAGGAGGGCGAGCAGGACGATGGCGTGGGTGTTGAACGACACGGCGAGGGCGCCGCCGTCATGCTCGGCAGCCAGCTGCCGATCGCCGGGAACGCCTGGTACCGGTACCGCGGCCTCCAGCACGGGAGACGGGCTCGAGGCCGTCGGCGCAACAAGGAGGAGATCCCTGGCCAGGTAGTGCAGCAGTCGCGCTTCCATGAGCGTTGGAGCAGAGCGCGCGATATGATCGTACGTGTGGGAATTGGGATGCTGCGAGCTAGAGTGAGCCACTGATGTGTGTTACTTGTACCGGGTGCGGTAAAACATGCAGAGGCATATATAGAGAAGGTGAAAACTGACAGGAGGGCGCAAATTTAGAGTTGATATTTGCAGTCGCTATTTTTTAACTCTTGTTTAGTCAGCTGATTAAAGTTGATCCAATTGATGCTGGTACAGCGAAATATGGGGACGCACGTCAAGGGCATAAAAGGAGAAGAGATAGAGAGAAGCGCACGTCAGGCTGCAGCATGAGAAGTTGCGAGCCAGGTGAAATGAAATGGAAGAAATGCCAACTAATAATAACATACTATCTCCTGCGGTCGCATGTTCTAAGTCGACCTCTTTTAGCACTGGATAACAAGCACCAACTCGCCGAAAGGTCAATCAGAATCGCACCCAATCGGTCCCGTTATTCAGCCTCCACTAACTGCGACGCGCCGGAGCGCAGTGTGGCTGCACGTGGCCCGGAGGCGGCCAGGGCGTCGGTGACTTGTCAATCTGCTACTGGCTCGGCTGAGCCACCTGGCTCCACGTAGGAGTCCGACTTGTCTGTAGCTGGAGCTCTGGCCTCTGGTCTCCAGTCCTCCACCGACGCGGCTCCTGAGTGGGCTCGGATGGGCCGGTAGGCGGTAGCAGGCTTGGCAACGTTGATTTAATCAGTTAGCTTCGTTTTTAAAGATTCACAATTTAAATATTGTTGCAATAAAAAACATCTTTTAAAACATTCTTGGGCGAACGAGATGTCTACCGCTATGGGGCAGCAAGTGTTTCAGACTTCAGAGTTCAGAAATCAGAACACTCCGACAGTGCTAAGGCCTATATGTCACCTATCAGATATCAGAAAACTTCACCTATTAGAAGCAACGGCTTGCACAAATAAGATCCCCTAAGATCGATACCATTTTAACCTGATAGTGCTGAGATCTATGATGTCACGATGATGTTGATGTCAGAAGAACGGCTTCCCAGCTTGCAAGGCCAAACTGCTTCTCTGAATTAACCAGCTTCTACGGTTTTCCCCCTCATTTCACATTTGTAGTGGGCTAATGGCTAATGGCCATCAGTTGTTTGCAAAGTCTCCGACATAAACCCTACAATCTGAATCAGTGAAATGTACATCGTCGTCGGCAAGGTGAGAGGCCAAGATGTCCAGAACACCAGCAAGGCCACCAAGTTCAGCGCTCCGATCCTCTCCAGCGACGAACTCCCGCACCACGTTGCCCACCTCGATCAGGCTGCACCCCGGCGTCTTCCTCGTGCTCCTGCTCCGTATCGCCTTCCTGGTGCTCGCCACGTCACACCACCGCCTCGCCGCGGCGTACACGTTGGCCAGTATGACGAGGTTGCCTACGTCGTCCGGCTCCAGCTCGACCAGCCGCTCGGCGGCCAACACGGCCGTGTCGACGTCGCCGTGGTTGCGGCACGCGCTGAGCAGCGAACCCCATATCTTCGCGTCGGCGGGCACTGGCATGTCGCGTACGAAGTCCAGCGCGCGCCGGACTTGTCCTGCACGGCCGAGGAGGTCGACGACGCAGCCGTAGTGCTCAACGCCAGGTTCGACTCCGTAGGCATCCTTCATGCGATCGAAGTGGCTCAGCCCCTCGTCAACGAGGCCGGCATGGGAGCAGGCTGACAAGAGCCCGACGAAGGTGATGCCATTAGGCTTCACCTTTCCTTCCTTCTCCATCTCCATGAACAGCCTGATCGCCTCGGGCGCTCTCCCGTGCGCTGCGACGCCGCTGATCACCGTGCTCCACGAGATGACGTCCCTCTCGGCCATGCCGTCGAACAGCTGCAGTGCTTGGTCGATGCACCCACACTTGGCGTACATCTCCATCAGCGCGTTGCATATGTGTGTTCTCCCCAACACACCGCGCCTGTTGCAGTAGGCGTATATCCACCTGCCTAGCTCCAGGGCTCCCAGCTGGGCACATGCCGGCAGCACAGCGACGATGCTCACGTCGTCCGGTTCGAAGCCTTCCGTTTGCATTGATCTGAACACCTCGACGGCGGCGGAGAAGTCACCGACGGCCGTGTACCCGGACAACATCGCGGTCCAGGAAACCACGGTTTTGTCAGGCATGGAGTTGAATAGTACACTTGCTTTCCTCATCTGGCCCAGCCTCGCGTGCGCCGATATAAGCGTGTTCCAGGAAACCACGTCCCTCTCCCGCATTCCATCGAACACCTTGTGCGCGAGAGCAAGGTCGCCAGCGCGAGTGTACATCTCCATCAGGGAGTTCTGCACGATCGCATTGGAATCACACCCCGACCTCGCCACGTGCGCGTGCACCTGCTTGCCCAGATCAAGCGCCGCCAGGCCGCCACAAGCCTTGAGCAGGAACGGGTACGTGAACCGGTCGCCGCTGGCGCAACCATCCGGTGGGAACGGGGTGCACCTGAGCATGCGGACGTAGACCGCGACGGCGTTGCGGTGCTGGTTGTTCTGGGCGTACGCCTTGATCATGGCATTGTGGAGGTGGAGGTTGGGGTCGCGCACCTGGTCGAACACCCGCTCGGCGTGGGCGGTGCGGCCGTGGGCGTTGCAGAGGTGGACGATCTGGGTAGCGAGGTAGCTGCTCTGGCAGAGGCACAGCCGCACGACGTGCGCGTGGACGCGGAGGACGTCCCAGAAGGTGTCGCAGCCGCGCAGCCGCGCCATGACCGCGTCCTCCAGCTGCCGAGCCGCGAAGGACAGCGCCGGCGGCATGGCCACTCTAGCAGACAAGGTGTTCGACGAATTGGCGGTGCGGTACAGTGACGACGTTTGTGATCAAGCGGCAGTTAGCCTTCGGTCGCGTTTGGCATCACCGCATCAACACGAAAAACGACGTGTTTAGTTTAGATGCTGCAGCCAAATCAGATAATGGGACTGTTTGACGAGTGATCAAGAACTTGATTATTTTAACATGAGATTCTTATAGTTATTCGATCTAAGTAAATATCTAGTTGACTGATGTGACTATTTAGTACGTGAGAACCTTAAGAATCTTGTGTTTTTAGCTACTGGATTGTAGTTTATTTTCAGATTTCGTAGTTACTGATTCTTATAATCTGGATCTAAAATATAAATTATTTATTTTAATTTCAGATTCTAGAAATAGTTACAGCTGTTATAAGCTGAAATAAACATGTCCTAAGTATCTGATAATTTAACAATGATGTTGTTTTCTAACTTTTATATATTAGTTTATGTAGCTTTTTAATTTACATTGTTTAAAAACATCTAAACTATTTAGAGAGTTAAAAAATTATAGAAAGAGTTATATCTACCGTAATCTTATCAAATAGGGAGGACAATTTGGGTTTTCTTTGGAAAAGACAACGGTTGTCTCCGTAGTCCACTCTAGCAGCCATGTTTGACTAGAGTATTTAGGAACTGATGTTGAGTTTTAAAGTTTTAGGTAGTGATGTTGAACTACTGTTTATATGCGGCAGCTAAATCAGATTATGAGAATGTTTGACGATCGATTAAGTATCTGGGAATTTAATGAAATTGTTGTTACAACTTTTAGATATCAGGAGAAATACCGTAGCTTCTTAGTCTATAGTGCAGAGAAAAAATAAACTATTTAAAAAGTTAAAGATTCTATATGTACTAGAATTTTATCAAATTAGGGCCTAAGCTTTTGGATTTTCTTTGGAAAAGACCAGCGGTTGTGTCCACAGTCCACTCTAGCAGTCTTGTTTGACTAGAGTATTTATTACTGATGTTGACCTTTAAAGCTTTAATTAGTGATGTTGAACTACAGTTGGACAAAGGCACGAAAAATTGCGTACTCACTCCTCTGTCCAGTTTTAACACGTGCCTAACAAAAAATAAAAAATTCAGCTTTAATCTGTATATTAGTCCATCAATTTATCAAAATATTTATGACTATATTGGTTTCGCGTGCAAACACGGCTACTAGTAGCCAGCACAACACTCTATGCATGCCAAAAGAACTAGTACTACTTCTTTTTTATTAGATTTTTGGATGACGCGCTAGAAGATATTTCTTGGTCTTAGCGTCGAACCCTTATACGCATATCAAAACTAGACGGAGAGAGTATATACAATTGTGTGCTTTTGAAGAATTCAAAGGAAGTTAGTACCATTAGATTTTGAACCACGTTTTCTGACACCTCAAAACTTGAACTGGGAATTGAACAACCAAACTTTGTAATCACATCCCTATGACCCTTTAAAATGGTTGACATAGATGTGTTCAGGGTCGTTATGGATATGCGAATCTCAATGCTGTTTGCAAACAGAGGGGAATATTCGATCGTGATTTATTAAAGCATAGCGTGTCTTGAATGCCAATGAAACCATAGTCCGGAAAGGAAAGGAGTATCACATACTGACAACTCCTTTTCTAGTAAGGAGCCAGAACAATAGCTTTTAAAAAAGTAGTTAGCCCTCCAAAATATTGTGTCCACATAACCCTCTAATGTATAAAAAAGCGCTACGAACAGTCTTTAGAGTGATTTTATATTTAATTTTGTTATGTTACGATGATATGATAGATGGCATTGCTTTTGTAGAAGACATTGAAGCTAATTTACACTTAGCTTGGTCCAAGCACTTTTATTCTCTCCTGCATTAGCCTATAGCACTAACGTTGGCATAAGAACACGTTGCCATGATGTCATCAAACCGTCCTTAACAAAATCACTACATTAAATTATCAGACTGTTTTTTATGCTTTACGCTTTGTTTATAGGCCACTGATCATGACCCATTATATATCGATGGGATGAGATTTTAGTTTAAAATCTCGATCTAACCACATAGAATAGGGGGATTACTGGATGTCAAACATGCCTATAGAGAATATAACATATTGGACTCACAATGGTGCATCTGGGTTAACTGCACTTTAAAAGTTAAAGAAAAAAGAGCAATGTTTTAACACAATCAAGCTAGCATCTATCGTTTTCTTCCATATCATTGACTCCCCCTTTCTCCACCGAGACGCCAGCTTTTGTGCCTCAGTCCAAAAGGCGGATTCCCGCTGCCATGATATCGCCCGGAATGTTGCTTCAAGCCGGGTCGGTTGCCCTGGCGAGGGTCGCGAAGCTCTTGACGACTCCCGTTGAAGCGAAACGATGAGTCCGCCCCCCCACACTCCATCATGCCGTCGCCGGCCGGCGATCGAAAGAATCTCGCCTTTAGCCTCGCTTTCCCCCTCCCTCGCTTTTGTCCCGCCGGCCAACCACGCCGCCTTTGCCGGATTCCGCCGCGTGAGCTTTCGGGCAAAGAAGTGGCCGCATTTCCAGCGTTCTTGTGGCTCGCGGCCGGCAAGGATTCCATCATTCCAGCTGATGTGCAACTGCATCTGCACTGCACGCGTCCAAAGACGGATCAAAATTGAAAACTCAGTTCGGGGGCTAAGAAAGTGTGTTTAGCTTTGCATGCATGCATCTTTCGGAGGGAAAGTACGTGTTAGGGGAAAAATTTTGGACGTGATGCCGTGTTTTCGTGGGGGTGGCAGGTGGCGTTTCGGTCTCCGGGCACTGTGGCCTGAGGTTGCAATCTTGGTATCTCTATGACACCCTCTTTCTGAAAGTTTTTTTTTTCTAAAGTAGATTCTTATCTTTGGTAAAGTTTGACCAACTTTTTCTATGCTCGCTCGAAAGGTTTTATTAGGGGAAAACGTACGGAGATCTCCCTTTGTTATATTTAGTGACATTTGCTGGTTGGCCCAAATCCTGGACAAAGTTTCTTGATTTAAAACAAATCCACTTATTAATTACCTTTTCACTAAAAAATTTGCCAAGATTGCTTCTAGAGGCTAATTCACTGATCAACCAGCTATCTGCTTGTTCACACGTGAATGTCCCCACGATTTCTTAAGGGCATTAGTGTCTGTGATTCTATGCATATCTACGTAACTAAAATACTTACACCCGTTTGGCATAATTTAGATTTAGAATTTTTTAAAGCTGATCTAATCTACCTCTAAGAAATTCTGTATTTAGAGCCATGGATGGATTGTCGATATTTAGGGTGTGTTTGGTTGAGCTATAGATTCTGAAAAGGCTATTATGAGCTGTGAGCTGTAAAAAAACTGCTGTGAGCTATGAGTTGTGAAAAAACTAAGAAGTTGTGAAAGTTGAGGTGGTACCAACTTTTCAAACTTTTAATGGCATAGTGGATAATTTTTATGAAGTCTGGACTGAGAAGCTGTGAAAGTTAGGGTGAGAGCAACTTTCACAGTTTCTCCAATTTGTACATGAAAATGTTGTAGCTTTTTTATAGTTTTAAAAAAAATGGTTTACCCTAAACCTGTTTGATTTACCTTTTAGCTTCTCAACCAAAAAGATGGCTAGAAAAGTTAAACCAAACATAGCCCTAGTTGACTAATTTAGTTTTTGTTTTGTACTAAAAATAAAAGTTTAAACTATTTTATTATATTATATAAACCCTAGATCCAATATTAATCTCGGAGTTGAAGCTGTACTAAACATGCCCTTAATATACACCAACAATAATACCTAGTTTAGTGAGCTGGGATTCAGATCATTTCGAGATTTTAAACTAAAATCCCGATCCATCCCTGTAGAATGGGCTAGAATCCTGGCGAGCCAAACTTGGCCTAAGAGTCAAAAAATATTAGTTTTAATCTTTTAAAAAATAACATAATTTTCCCACAATGTCTATTTTGCCCAATATTTCCATCTACTTTTTGGCAAATAACAATTTATGTTCTAATTTAAATTTCATACTCGGAGACGATATTTTAAAAATCTGCAAAAGGTATCTGATGAACATCGAATTTTAGTGAAATTATAAAAACGAGCTGATAAGCCATGTAAAAAAGTCTTAAATCATTTTCATACATAGGAAGGTAATCTTATACAGTCACGCAGAGCTGATCAAAACCAATATTGATATCATTTCAAAAGTCTTAAGTCTTTGAGACTTGACTGGTTGTTTTTTAAGTTTGCGGCTTATAAGTGAGACACTGAACTAAACAAACTAAAATTATAAAATCTTTATATTTTTGTTCTCAGACATTAAAAAGTTTAAAAATACTATCTCCATTCCAAACTATAGCACGTTTTAAAATTTAAAATATATTCAAATATGACAACACAATACTTATAAAAATATTTTTTATCTTTAAATTAAAGTATTCGTACCATCGTTGAACTTATTACTCATTATTTTTTAGGCTCGTAGTCACCCACCCTGAGAAATATTATGTTTTTTTTACATTTTCTTAATTTATACGCTCAACCTATCAGGATAGATAAAGTATAAAACAATAAAAGAACCCATAAATTGAATTCAAATTTTAAGTTCTAACATTTAAAATTGCCTACCGGCCGCCGTTCAACCAATTAGATACAAGTACTGTCAAATTCCCAATTCTTAATCCAAACGGGATTAGTTGGTTCCTCTGATGAAATATGGATTAGATTGGTATCTTCATCTCGTCCCCATCCTTCTATCCACCGGCCGCTCGTTTGTTCCGATGGCAACGGGCGCCACCCCATTCTTGTCCAAAAAACGTCCACACCAACACCCCCAACCAGTTGACTCTGACCGTTGACTGGCGGACATCACCTGATTCACCTCCACCGTTCTTAAGGCCGGCCCCCAACTCCCACTCCC